>JAVFBW010015557.1:0-29125 GCA_034783835.1 Mopalia ciliata
ATCAAATAGCACCAATGTCCCGGAGACAACAAATATAACCATTTGTACGCTTTATCGGAGAATGCCCCTTATATCAGAGATGCTATTACATGTCTCGACTATAGAGTTATAGCGTACACATACTAAAGTTCATTGTTTGTTTATGTTGGGTTTTACGCCGTACTTAAGGGATCTTCACTGAGCTGACGTTGAATTGTCCACTTCACGCAATGCCTTGTTTGTTTTCAACACGGTGGACAACCGAGATTGCTTGACTGATTGAATAGTTCCATACACCACATTCAGTGGTCTTTCAGGTACGCTGTGGAGTGCACCTATTTAGAGCAAACCTCGTGAAAGCACCCCTGTGATTGCCAGAGCCATATTTGATATTTTTACACCCCGCCTGTATCTGTCAAATCTGTCACATTCTATTCACAACTGAATTTTGTAACATTCATGCATGGAGTTGGAAAATCGGGCGATTGTTGTATTGCTTGCGAGGGGATAGTTCACTTAAAAGGCCGCGGTATTTCCATCAATTATTGACACAGCCATCAATTGGGAAGGATTTTTTTATCAAGTTTGAAAGAAAATATTCGTTCAGTGCTACATTAGGACAGAATTGCTAAACTACAAACCAACCGTTCTTAGCCAGAGATCCATTTTGAAACGAAACGAGAATTTTAGATTTTGCTAAATAGCATCATTAAACAATTAGCTGCAATGATTTGCGAAATTTCTGAAACATATATCCAATGGATCGATTCATTGGAAGACGTGAACTTATACTTATTGCACCCGCTCTGTTAGAAGCCTACATTATTCATTTATTGAGACTAAATGTATATTTATCGGACTAATGATTCTTGACAGCTGTACAATATCTCAGCTATATTACCGTAATGATTTTCCATCTCACGAGCGAGTTGATCTAATTCTTATAATGTCAGTAGAACAGCTTTAATAGCACTTGGCTTATATAACGGACATATTAAACACTGTCTAACTCAAGTTTTTTCGGTTCTAATCGCAGATTTTACATGTCACACAAATGTTTCCATGAAAGCAATTATGCTGCTAGTTGTATGTTGTTGCAATCCTGTCAAAACAAATGTAAGACAAGGACATAGACTACCGCAATACAATTGACTGAGATTGTAAGTTGTGGTAGATGTATCTAATAAACCATCGAAGAACAAAGCCTTACAATTCGCCGAACCATTTTTCTCCTGGGAACAAAACATACATTTAAACATATACAGCTGCGGGTTTTACTCTTATCAACAAACGGAAGTTTCTCATAATTTTACCGTAGCATCAAACCAATGGTTTGTGCAGTTTGTTCGAACGGCGGAAAAAAGTAATTCACCGACCAGCCATTGGATGTGAAAGCGCAGCCATCTATGGCAGTTCACGATTTCATCGGCAGAGCTATATATTGTGCCGTCTTCGCATTCCAGAATGGTTGCTACAGTCTACAGCCACGGCTTGCTGCTACAGTCTACTGCCACGGCTTGCTGCTATAGTCTACAGCCACGGCTTGTTGCTACAGTCTACAGACACAGCTTGTTGCTACAGTCTACAGACACAGCTTGTTGCTACAGTCTACAGACACAGCTTGTTGCTACAGTCTACCCCAACGGCTTGTTTCTACAGTCTATCGTCACAGCTGGCTGCTACCGTCTACAATCACGTCTTGCTGCTACAGTCTGTTGTCACGGCTTGTTCATACAGTCTACAGTCATGGCTTATTGCTGCTTTTTACCACCACAGCTTGCTGCCACAGTCTACCGTCACGGTTTATTGCTACAGTCTACAGGAAAATTAAGGTTTAGTAGCCGAGTTCAGTCTAACTGGAAGCATTCCTAATATATAAAACTAACCACAGATTTCATGCTGAATTCAGGACGATCACAATCACCACTCCCCGGGTAACTATATGTCGTAATTTCGACCAAAAACTCGTTTCACTCGACAAGCATTGAGTGGACGAATGGTATTTTCCACTCATAGTTGTACTGGCCAGAAATTTTCAGGTCGTGAAATCGTGTTTATAACTCGTAGCAGTGCTCTCGAATGTATTTCGTTGTTAGTACGAGTAATAAATCCTGCCCGAATGATGACAACAAGGGGTCCCGGGGGCAGCATCAGACAACAAAGCAATACATGTATTTGACTTAATCTCAAAGAAAACATGAATATTTTTTAGCTTTATTCTTCTTCTGGCATTTATGGTATGCTTGATATATGGATATATGGTATTAACGTGGGGACAAAGTGGTATTATTGTGAAATCGTAACCATTAGCTATGGAATCAGATAGTGGCCATCTCGCTGGCTCGCTGCCTTGTCCTTTCAATAAAGGCCTGTAACGGCTTCCATAATTTACCTGCTGTCAAGACTAAGCAAACGGAGATGAAATAGGAATGGTAAAAAAACCAAAGTAACAACTAATTTGGAAATGTTTCCAAAGCGAGACTGTCACGTCTGAACTGCCTGGGCAATGGTTCTTGAGGAATTGTTAACATCTGTCGGTCAGAATAGATTTACTATGATGCTCATTGTAGTGTAAATCCCTTGACATCGATGTGTCTAGACATTTATTAATATAGATCATATTTGTTTCAGGTTAGTTTGTTCAGTGTGGTCACTGTTCTCCCTCAGAGCCTTGTGCAACACTGACACTGGCTGGTATGATATGATAGACACTGGATCGTTCTCTTAAAAGAGAGGAAAACAAAACTCTCTGAGAGACAAAAATAGATAACACAGACCCTGATGGAATTTATATCACACTTGCAAAAGTTTCAAACTGTGAACACAATATACAAACTTCTCCCAAATATTCATGCAGTATAGTTAGATACATCAGCAACTGATGCCCTTCATGTTGTATATTATCTCCCTTGGACGTTTGTTTACCGTGACGTAATAATTTCCATATAAACTCTGGGTTAAATGTATCCGCATTAAGATGTTTAACGAAATAATTCTCAACAAAAATATAATAATAATAATTATATACTTGAAAGAAAGAATGATCCTTTCTCGACGGATTGCTTTGATTTCTAGCTTTACGTTTAATTGTTGCCTAATGACGTGTAAAGAGGCAACGGTAGAGGTGTATGTGATTTGGTAAAACCCGATCAAACCCATTGCAATAATGAAACAATATTCAAACACCGTTTACCACTTGTTGGAAATTGAAGATTTGTTGAAATACTTTGTTTGTTTACTTTTCTGTTCTTTTATTTTGCCTTTCACATTTGTAACAGCTTTATGTTTTAACAGGGTTTGGGAAGTATTTTTGTTTTTGTTCGTCTCCTAAATATACGGTAATCTGGAGATGAATGAAAACATTCTGTTGGCGTATTACACCAGTCTATTAAAGGCAAAAACAAATTAGCATGATCTTTCAACGCTTTATCCACTATATATTTGGCGGTTTTCACAGATTAGCTGTTATAAGGAGCTCCATTGTCGGATATAAGCTCATATCATATACCCTGTCTGGCCATGTGTGCTTTCCGTTAGGTATGACAGATTTTGCTGATTTATCTCCAAAAAAGACGATTCACTTCAAAATAGTTGGAGTAATGATCAACCAGAATGAGGTAATGTTTATCATTGAACTCAAACAATTCAGGGCTTAAGATTTGCTACGGTCGTGTCGGAATTTCATGATAAATTGGTGGATCCCTCTGGTGTTCAGACTGGAACGTTGGACACACACACTATATTTATTGATGGACTCTTTGATGTCACGGTTCATATTTGGGTCAGTGTATTAGCTCTCGTGCTCTGCATAGGCAAGCTTGAATTCCAATATAACTAGAATGTAATCCCGTGGTATTTCGTGGTGAAACGATTGATGAATCACTATTCAAATATGATTCCGTTTGGTACACATATGTCTTCACGGTACCGGAAATACATATGTACAGCTGCTTTCAATAGTTCCTTGTTTACCGGTCATCCGTCGAGGATAGTTACTTTTAGTCCTTGTCCAATTCCGTAGATTTCTGTATTTCACTTAATGTCTTTTCACTCACAGCTAAATACTGTATGTAGCATATTCACATATTTTGTTTTGATTTCCGTATCAGAATAATCCATAGTGAAGATATTTTCATCCGTCTTGAGATGTACTTTTTCTGGAAGACTGGCTCTACTCAGTGTATCAGCTTTATATATGTTGGAACCTTTCTTGAACAAGAGTTCAAAATCAAAGTGTTGCAGACGAAGAAGCATGCTTTGTAGCCGCTTTGGTGCTCCTTGGAGACTCTTTTCGTACATGATTTCAAGGGGTTTCAACATAAACCTAACGAGAATACACATAGCTTTGAAACCGCTGCATACTGAACATTACAGCTAGTAGCTCCTGCTCTATTTGTGCGTAGTTCTCTTCAGTTTTAGCGAGAGAACGAGACGCATATGCAAGCGGATGTCCACTCTGAAGAAGACATGCGCCTAAACCTGATTGAGAGGCATCACATTGTAGTGCAGTTTTCTTTTGCTAGCTCGGTACAGGTGCTTCAGACATAACATTCTTTATTCCTTTTCAGTTATTAGCAACATTGCCCCTGAAATCCAATTTAGCTGGTAATGTAATATTTATTGGGATTTGTACAACTTGTATACCTGCGGCAATATGGTCAGCTTGTTCAGCCATACTTTACTTGTGTGTGGTTCACTATTTATGTGCATAGTGTTTTGTTTTCCACTTGGATTTTTCTTTTCTTTTCCCACTGTATATTTTGAATTCCCTCTCAATGTGGTTATTTAATACCAACAATAAACTACTGTTTACAGCACTGTAAACAGCATTGACCGTTGTTACTCAATGGAATATAGTCGACCGCAGACCCATCAGTTTTTGCCGATCACAACAAATTTGGTCAATATCACAAATTCCTGACGAACATCATCGCCAATCTGTTCCAAAGATCTCGCTTCACCTAACTTCCGAACCCATGTTATGTTATTTATGAGGAACACACCAAGATGACTCAAACGAGCGCAGTGAAATGTAAAGACATCTTACCAGTTACTCAAAACTAAAATACAACTCTGATGTCGTGGCGCGTACATGCGGGGTGACATACAAAACTATCAATGATAAAACAAACGAAATTTTGAGCATTATGATTATCGTTACATAGTGTTAAATCCTAGATTGAGGCATGCAAGTACTTTTTTCTCCAGAGTGACATTATATTAAATCTTTCACATCTGTCTCTTATAAAACATCAAACCGACAGTCGTAAGATTGCTAGCTATTACGTTGACATGCAGACCAATTACTCTCTATAAATCACCACATCTTGGCTCTCTCCTTAACATCTATACCGACTCCACGCCGTTATTTTTATAACTATCTTGACAGTATCAATTCTCCTACTTCATGTTAATGGATGGCTGAACACCGTTATCGTCACGCCAATATCGTCAGTATACAACAGTATCAATTTCAACCGGACAGACAGTTTTTCTCACATAGTACTTCAGTTTTACGTCATGGGTATCGATGGATGTCAATACGTCCTGTGAGGCTTTATTCATGTCACCTAATTTGAGGGTCGTCTGGGATTTGTCTATGGTCTGTAGTATTTTAAAGAATTCTAAGAAGTAGATAATTGGCACAGCTTCTTTTCTTCCTTTACTATAGACACATGACAGTTAGCGGAAAATAAACGGGTAGTGGTTAACGTGGGTGTCTTAGCAAAGTGTTTGGACTCCTCCACAATTCACATCAGTCCAAGCCGCCTGTCTGAGTAAAAGACAAAGCAAGAAAATATCGAGCCACCAGCTTTTTACTGATTGGAGCCTTAATAGGTATTTGAAAGAGTTCCTCTGAAGTTTCCCCATCACGTAACCTTGTGGCAAACGGTTAGCTTAACTGCCAAAGTAAGTGTCCTAGGTCTTTCTCTGATTTACTCATTGAACAATACTTAGCCCCCGCCTTCAGTCATACTATTAGAGTACACGACAAAATAACAATGAAGGATATAAATATCCTACAGGATATATAACTATTGTACTACTTGTAGAACTGTAGCAAATAGACAGTTGATACGGTTCGCTTTTCTGTTACCCCCATCGCAGTAATCTATAACTTGATAGGACTTTTCTATGCGGCAAGATGTAGCATGGTGCTTAAATTATGGTTATGGGACCCCTTCCCTTATATGGATTTGCGACCCGCAACAACAAGTGACATGATTTTGGCGTTTTGTGTCCATATAGGCCTACAGGTCGCGCCACCTAGTGAAAAGGGATACAGATGGCGCCAACTGGAAATAAATTCTTCAGATGGCGCCAATGCTGAGAGGCTACATATGGAGCCACCTTGTGGGGAAGGCTGGAATTAAAGCCAGTCTCCCTCAAGGCCCAAAATATTAATTAAATTTTATATCAAAATACATCAACGGATAAAACTTTACAATTGAAAAAGCAAATGAAGAGTATATAAAGATAACAGAAATTCTTTGAAACAATATTAAGAATCCATCTGAGCAAAATAGGTGTACTTTGAAAATGTCTTTGAGCATCAGGTAACCAAAGTAAATGACGCACATCTAGGCGCTATTCATCACAACTATAACTCGGGTGTATATCGCGCGTCAATAGGACTCGAGCTGTAGGTTTGATAGTTATACTGAGCTTTGTGGTAAAGAGTCATTGACGCATGTGTACCGTTGCTGTAGATTGACAGTACGTTGTCATGAGAGGATCAATGTTGTTATACGTTTGTTAAACATATTCGATAAAAAAAATCCAATATTAAAATTGATACATGTGAACCTGCAGTTTCTATGAATCTGTTGGTATTTTTTTTTAATTTTTAATTCATTGATGTAGGCATGAGAACATTTGGCCGTCTTTGGCCTTGTTGACATGCTTACCACGTATAAAACCTCTGTCTTTGCTTTGCTTCCAGTCATTGTCCAGGCAGTTCTATAGAAGATGTAACGGCTATGGCAGAGGAAGACTTGCCGCCGATAGCCGTGGTTTGCTGGGCAGAGTTTGTCGTCAATCCAGCCCTCCTATACAATCTATTCGATTACCTTCATGGCAAATTGTATTACGATCCCTCCAAAGTGCTTTACTTAACCCGTGATGAACCGGATGACAGCTTTAACCCCAAAGACTGGTAAGTCTTTTGTCTCATATTTGCGTTGATAATTGTAAATCAAGACTAAATGACAGCGACATTTACGGACCTTTAGAAAATCGGCAAACGTGACAAGCATTCTGTTTTTGCTTGTGTTGCTGTTGTTATCATTTCTTTGCCTTTACGTACATTTATTTATGCTGCTTTTGAATAGTACTGTGATATTATGTTCGCAGAAATATTCCATCTTCAAAATGTATATAATAGGCCGCGAGGTTTGCTCTTTTTCAAATCTTCCAGGTCCGTAGTATCCAAAAGAAAAAGCGCATTGACATTAAGTTCTGATGTTGTTGTATTGGGGACGCTTTGTACATTCTTGTGTGAGATTAATAAAAACCGATGAACCATTACATCTTGTAGATAAACTCCTAAAACGTGTTTTTTCATAAATTTTGATTGAGGAACCTTCATACATCGTGATAGAAGGTATCGACCACGTAAGCAAACACGGTATAGAACATTTTTTTATTTTTATTTTATTTTATATATATATGATTTTATTTGGATCAGTGAGCACAGTGTATAAACGCCGATTAGAATTATGCACAGGGGGTATTTGCAATTGTTGTTTGTTACCGAAATAATTATAAGTTAAAATTAATATGAATGACTTTTGATTATTTTTTATTTTAGTGTGGCTGGTTAGGAAACTTGGACATTTCGGTCTTATCGGTCTCACGATTGGTAGAAAATATGTGATAAATATGTAGTAGACAAGATGTTCGATATAGGTTAAGAATAAATCATTCCGTCAACTTATATAGAAATACTTTCTATGTGTTCAACAAATTAATCGGAAATGTGGAAGTACTCGACATTAATGAAATGTGAACAGCACAAAATATTAAATAAAACACACGGTCTTGCTGGACCCCTGAGTCGATTTTCAGAACACCTGTTGTATTTAGTCTATTATACAGAAGAATATAAATTTTTACCATATATTGGGACGAACTTCTAAAAAACGAGGAGCTGTTTACTAGATCGCATTGTGCTCTTTACAATGGTACAAATTTTGAAGTTTCTAACATAAATACTTTTCTAGAAATACGCCATGGAAATATAGAGTCAGTTTAAAAAAAAAAAGAGCCAAGAAAAGGCAGTTAAAGTTTTTCGACCTGTATGTAAGTCTTGGGAAATCTAAATTTTTAGATTCCAATTTAACAGTTTTTTATTTAGAATTTCAAATAAATTTTTTCAGCAGCATATAATTTGAATACCTATCCTTAAATCACAGCGATAAAAGTAATTTGGTTCATTTTGAACCCGAGGGGCCCAGCAAGACCTTACGGCTATTCTTATCATTATTTCTCAGAAACCAATTAATCTGATCAACACGCCTGTTTGCCTCTATAACAGCCACATGGCTTTAACCTAACACAGGACAGCGGGACTTCAAACTAAACCAACGAGCACTCAGCGTTATTCAGTTTACTCCGGAATCAATTTTTTCCACTCTACGTTTTAAAATAAATATTGCATATCCGAGTACCTGTTTGTACATTACGTGACTATTTGTTAAACCAACATTTGATACGATGTGAGAAGTGGCATTTGCTGTACTGCATTAAGATACAAAATGCCAATATCCTGAAAACACAAGAGCGTGGCAGCAAAAACGGTACAGACACGTGAAAACACTTATCTATTATCTCCGAGATAGACTTTACTGTTAACAGTCTGTCCAATACATTTGTATCTGGTGTCAGTGGTGTGTGCCCGGGATGTGATTGATATTCTCTTAAAAGAATAAGCCACTTTGGGGGTTATTTATAAAGAGAGGATGACTATATATGGAACCATTAAACCAAACGCGTTTTATATAAGAAGAAAGGGATAAATACATGGAATAGTTGCTGTGAGGGTTTAATTCAGAACCGTAAAGGGTACCACCAGAGCCGCGAATGAACAAACTTAAAGGGCTGCATTAGAGACATATTTCCGTAGAGTATGCTGTACATTGATGGTTTGTTTATGGTTAAGCCACATACGCGAACGTATTTCACTTGTTTGACGACCGATTGTGCCTTTAACATTGTTTCTTGCTTAAATTGGATAAACAACCGAGAGGAAACATCGTACAAAATTGTGTTACTCACTCATATTTCTATGGGAACAGGCGGACTCGAACCCGAGAGCTGTATATCGAAGTAGGATTAGTAAGCCAATCCCTTACCTACATAGACGGATCCGACTGTACACTGAGTCGGAAACGGAATCGTCAAAGCTGGTTGATATATTATACATAATGTTTACAATAAATACATTACAGAATAAACCATATCCAAATAAACAGTGTTGCTTGGTTTGCGGATAATTGTTTCTTTTCATGTATAAGCTACACAACAAAATCGAATTAATAAAGCGGAATGTTTATAGCATCCGTGAGATGTGTTGTGTTCGTAAGGATGTAAATATTGCAATATCGATTAAGAATTATAATAAGCAAAGCGGTTTGTCTAGGGTAATCGGTAGTTAGCGTGCACGTTTGTCCAGGCGCCGCAAGTCACAACATAACAAATTACCTCACGCATGCCAGACAGTCATTAACTTACCCTGTATTGACTGAATAGATATATGTTCCTAGTTAATGTTAATGTTAGGATTCAATTGCATGTAATAGAAAAAGGACGCACCACATGGATTTGTTACTTTTTGGGGACGTTGGACATCCAAATATCCATTAGTACATGGAAAGGGTATCCAAAATAAATTACTCAAGCACATGATGTAATCTACATTGGTTTGCGTACATTTTTTAAAGTAAATGTCGTTGATGGTGAGTTTGTTTTATTTGTGTTGCCAAATGTTAAAAAAATTAAGATAATTTAGTTTGCTCGTTTTGAAAAGGTTAAACAAAAACAAAGACGAAGCATACACCAGCACACCTGTATATGATAAATGACGTGATAAGCTTACAATATTGAAAAACGACAAGGCACCTGCTACCCCAAACCAGCAGATGGATTTTCATCATGATTCATAATTTAAGACAGCCTAAGGACGATTGTATTTCAGATATTGGTAAATCCCAAAACGTGGTCCAACACACGCTTATTTAAAAGTTCAGCGTGACTCCCATATCGATCAATCATTTTCGTGCGTTGTGGTAAAGCGTCCATCTAAAACAATCCAGGCGAATGTGTCCGTTGGTTGGAGAGAAGACAACTAAAGCCCAAGGGGAATACGTGTACGTGTTGCAGATTACGTGCAATTCGTGATCCGGGTCAGACCCTTGAGTTATTGCGTTCCAAAACAGTTTCCATTAAAAAACACCAAAATCAATGTGTCCATTGGTTGGAGAGAAGACAACTAGAAACCAAAAGGGTATACGTGTACCTGTGGTAAATTTCGAGCAATTCATGATCAGGATGAGACTCTTGAGCTATTGCGTTAAATAGCAATTATTGCAATTAGAATCCTAGGGGAATACATGTACGTGTGGCAAATTGCGAGCAATCCATGATCAGGATGAGACTCTTGAGCTATTGCGTTGAATACTAGTTTCCATTCAAAACCATCAAGGAAAATGTTTCCACTGGTTAGAGAGAAGGCAGTTAGAATCTTAGGGGAATACATGTAGTGTGGCAAATTGCGAGCAATTCATGATCCAGGTCAGGCTCTTGAGTTATTGCGTTGCATAATAGTTTCCATTCAAAACCACCACGGAAAATGTTTCCATTGGTTAGAGAGAAGACAATTAGAATCCTAGGGGAATACATGTAGTGTGGCAAATTGTGTGCAATTTGAGATCCGGATCAGACTCTTGAATAATTGCGTTGCATAATAGTTTCCATTCAAATCCATCAAGGAAAATGTTTCCATTGGTTAAAGAGAAGACAATTAGAATCCCAGGGGAATACATGTAGTGTGGCAAATTGTGTGCAATTCGAGATCCGGATCAGACTCTTGAGTAATTGCGTTGCATAATAGTTTCCCTTCAAAACCACCACGGAAAATGTTTTCATTGGTTAGAGAGAAGACAATTAGAATCCTAGGGGAATACATGTAGTGTGGCAAATTGTGTGCAATTTGAGATCCAAGTCAGACTCTTGAGTTATTGCGTTGCATAACGGTTTCCATTCAAAACCATCAAGATAAATGTGTCCAATGGTTGGAACTATAGAACCCAAAGGGTATACCCGTGGACGATGGCGGGCAAATCATGATCCGGGTCAAACTCTGGAGTTATTGCGTTGCATACCAGCTTCCATTCAAAACCATCAAGACAAATGCGTCTATTTTTAGAGAGAAGACTATAACCCAAAAGGGTATACGTGTACGTGTGGCAACTTGCGTGTAATTCGAGATCAGGGTGAGACTCCGAAGTTATTGCGTTGCATAACGGTTGCAATTCAAAACCATCAAGACAAATGTGTCCAATGGTTGGAAAGAAGACAACTAGAACCCAAAGGGTATACGCGTGGACGATGGCGGGCAAATCATGATCCGGGTCAAACTCTGGAGTTATTGCGTTGCATACCAGTTGCAATTCAAAACCATCAAGACAAATGTGTCCAATTGTTAGAAAGAATACAACTAGAACCCAAAGGGTATACGTATGGCGGATTGCTTGCAGTGATCAATCGCCGTCAAAATAAAGAAGAGCGACGAAGACATTATTCGCCGAAACACCTGCTGTTTGAAACTGCGAGTCAGTATTTGTCGCCGCTATCAGTCAAATAAGTATAAACTGTTACCGTTACAGTACAGTACAAACTAAGTGCGAATAAGTTTTACTGCTGCCAATGGTAAAATTCCGCACAGAAAAGTTTCTGGACCTACTTTCATTTAGTCATCCAAAGAATTTCATTTTGTATGTTTTAGTAACCTCCAAAACGTTACACACGACAAAGTTGTTCGTTTTCGTATCGGATATTGTTAAAAAATTTGCAGATTTTTGTCAAATTGCTTATATTAAGTTGCCGACGTTATTTTCTTAATGACATTTTACGAAAACTCAATTTTTCAAATACCAATATTTAATAATCTTATAATTTGACAATCCTTCGATGTTACGTGAACCCAATTTTTTAAAAATGATAGGTCGGATTGAAATAAATTTCGTTGGATTTTTATTGATTGTGCTGGCCTTTTATTCAACTTATATCTATCTCTTTTGTGATAAATACGGTATAAGCCCACTTCACAAACTACAACAAGGACAATTGACCACAGGTTGCTATACAAAGAAATATGTTGTAAATATAAAACAAATAAATCAATTGAAAATAAATTTAAAAAATCCATGATATCGGTCTATTGCTGAATAAATAAATTTAAAGATTCAAAAGTGCACAATCATATGTATCTTATAAGCTTTGTTTAATTTAGTGGTTTGGACAATTACTTTTTTGATTACCTTTACGAACATTGAAAATTTTAAATTAAAATATGATTTGAGAGATTTTTATGCTATTTATACCCGATGTACTTTAGATGAAAGGCAAAAGTGAAATTAAATTTCGAGAATGTATGGAAAATTCGGACTTGAAAATGGAAGCGTTGAATATTTTTCAACTAAAAGTTATTGATTTTGAGGGACCCTTATTTAATTTATATCATTCTCTTTAATGATAAATATTGTATAAGCACACTTCACAAACTAAAACAACCCACATTGACGAAAGATATATGTTTTCATAAGTATGTAAATAAATAAATAAAAACATAGAAAATAAACCAATAAAACATATACCCGCCCATTGCTAAGTGAACTAAACCCAGAATTACATGACGTTATGAATAGTATAAGCCTTGTTCGATTCAGAGATTTATTGACCAATTAGACATTAAATACCATTGTATTGTCAAACATCCCTAATGGATACAGTTAAACATGATAGAGTTGTCCAAATAATGGTTATCTAGAAAATCACTATAGAATTCACAAAGATAACATATCCCGGCTTTAAATGCTTTGAAAGCGGAAATGTAGAGTTAAAATCAATACTTTCCTTTTTGTAACTTTTATTTTTCTAAGATTTCTTATTATGTTTGCTTTAAACATTCCGCAAACTTTTCATGCAAAATTATTGAAATATAATACCAATTAAGCCAAAGATATTTGCATGCGATTATAAAATATGAATATTGAATTTCGATTTACGCGTTAGTGGCTACGTCATTCGTGTTATGTTTCAGATATATGCTCGATGAATTCAGTATTATTACTCCAGTAGAGCAGGTGAACAAGAACACTGTGGACATCAAAATTTAGCTTAGAAGAACGTGTGGAGCATAAAACAAAGACAGTTGGCGCAGTCATTCCTTATTTCGACTCGGATAATCAAAGTCATTTTCTACAACTCCAAAATAAATCAATACATTTTTTTTTTTCGGAGAACTCTTGTCCGAGTTGAAATAAGATATTGGAAGCTAATAACGAAAAGAGGAGCTTATGTTATTCATTTTGTGGACTTCTACACTAAAAAACCACTCGACACTGTAGATTATTTTTTCTTCGGACAAGACGATTGATTGAATTGTCCACAAGTAAACGTCTTGCGCATTCCCGCGATCTGAAAGAAGATATTAGTTCAAGTGTTACAAGGCGGATTTATAACCTTTTCTAAAAATACAAACCTGATGTTTGAGATTTATAAACAGTCTAATTTTTCGACTAGAATCGCGATAAGCATCACGGTGAAGTATTATAAAAGCTATTTGTTAACATTATTTATTCATTTATAAAAACGTAGCTGTGGCGTACGTCTGCTGCAATGATCCAAATATATTGTTTCAAATCTTTGTTTTAAAGGTGAGAAGTCGAGACTTAAATAACAACACAATGTTAAGCTATCAACCACTCGTAACAAAAATGGCACGACTGCCTTTTAAGCTTAGGTAAGAGGTAGGATATGCTTACATAACGGCGTGCAACTATTCAACATAACGAGGTTTAGTTAAGATCACGTGCGGAAATGACGTAACAACACTCGACGTTTCATATTTCGTAACCGTACAATCTTGTTATTTTAAACCGCCGTGATATTTACATATGCAGTTCTAGTAGTTCTCTCCAACATTTCTGTATAGGCATTGAAACTAATATAGAGTATATAAACTGAAAATACTCGACGAATGTCTTTATAATAGTAAAATACAGACCAGTGGTTAAACCAACCTTATGTTTTGTGCTTTTTCCCTACAGACTAGAATCGAATTGTAGTCCTTACAAGATCATGTGGTAACCTTGAAGAAAATATAAAGGTTGTGATAACCTTGACAAATATAAAGGTTATGATAACCTTGAAAAACTTATAAAGGTTTTGATTAAACCATACCCTTCTCACAGAGTGTGGCCAATGCGAACAAATAGCTGCGTACTTCCCTTCTAATTATGGAACCTATAAAGTGGATAACATAGAGTGGAAGGTTTACCAAAAATTTAATGACTCCGGCTTCAGAAAATTTTTTTTTTCGAACCTTGTTCACGGTTTCCAAATAAATTTAGAACCCATTTTTTGAAATGTGTTTATCCGACGAAACACCAACATTTAATTTCACGACTTTTAACGAACAACCTGTGCTTTAACTAGATCCGTTCTAAAACTCATTTCAATCGAACTGAAAATACATGTTTTGAAAAAAACATAGAATAGCTTTGATTCCCCAACGTCTAAAGAACAGTGCGACCTTTATCAAGATACGCTTGTGTAGTACTTCTAATAGAACCAAAATACAGCCGATTAAAACTTGTTTCTTTTAAAGCTGTTCCAAAGGTGGTTTGTTCTGAAAGGCAAACGCTTTTAAATAATTGACATACTAGCGACACTACTTGTAGGTCTATACTCCAGTCGGTACTCTTATCCTAAAACTCATTAGCTAACGACTCGACACTGCAGGTCAACACTGTCTTTCAATAACAGATATGTGAAAGTGCTGTTTTGGTTTTTTTTGTTGTTTTTTGTAAGAAGCGTGAAAGTCAGCAAGACTGCAGAGAGATTCGAATCAATTTTAATGGGGATAGCTTTATGAATTAACGAAGTAGTGGTTTGTTCTAAATCATCAGTGGCTCATTACTTTTATAAAAAAAATAAGAAGTCCACCAAAATATGTTGTTTTATTACCAGACCTGACTTTAAATAATATTTGATTTGATTTTGGTTTGATTTTAAAAAATAAAAGTAGCAAATCCTTCATGAACACAACGGTATTTTGACCCATTTCAGTTCAAATCAATGGATCTGCGGGATAATGATGAACTTAAGAGTCTTGCTGGACCCCTTGGGTTCAACATGCACCGAATCAGAACTTAACTAAGCCTTTTTTGTTTAAACAGGGGACCAAATTGTCCACTAGGATGATCTGGGGCTGTCCAACAAAGCAATCCATCGACCCCGTCTGATAATTGGCCTCGATACCCGGCAAAATAAATACACCCCTCCCTTTATGAAACATTACTGGTAATTAACATATATAATTAGGGTTGATTTTTGTCCTCATGCATTGTTCTATTTTAATTTGCTTGCCTCTCTGATGTTTGGAAAAATTGACCTGGAGTAAAATTTAAGTTTCTAAATCGCCAAGGTCTACAACTACAGTAAAAAAATACTAGGACAATAAAGAAATCTTGAAGACACAAAGCTATATTCGTATGAAGCGGATTAGCTATATGTGGTACAAATCCTAACATTTTTCTTAGAAGAGGGACCCAAATTACCCGAAAGAACAGAGAAAGACTGCGCAGTAAAATATACCTTAGACCCGCTCTGGGTTTTAACCGTATGAAACGTATCGGTATAGCTAAAAGTTTCGTAAATAAATATGCTTGACAAATATTATTCTAGAACCTTGGCTCGGGGTAAACAGGGATGTCTCTCGAGGTTTCATATCGCGGTGTGCTGGGACAAAATGCACAAGCCATGGATACGGTATATTTACAATGGCAAATAAACAGAATTTCGCTAGGTCGGATCTCTTAATTAACTTGGCTGCCCCATCATGTCCTACGGGAGTCTACCAAATAGTTGATATATAAGTTCCTAGTCGATATCCTTGATGAAGGAGCTGATTTAAGAAAACTGTTCTGCAGTAATCCGGGTATTTAACCCTGAGTCTTCCAGTCCACTTAGGGCGACTTTGATTCAATATAATTATATAGGGCCCAGTCGCCGTTAGCGACAGTCAGTTTTCACGCGTACCTTTCCCACAAGACATTAACGTACATTTTCCAATCCATCAATCAATCAATCAATCGTCTAGTTACTCATCAAAATCTTTTAAAGCACTGCATAGCTGAAAAATCCTTTCAGTGTGTTGACTTAGCCCCGAGGAGCTTTGTTAATTTCCTAATAATTTCCTGACCAGACTTCGTTCACCAGACAACACAATTCAAAGGTCCACTGAACCTAAGGCTGGTCTGTCTAATGGCTTGATGATTCTTCGGAAAGTACTGAACTCGAGGTAACGCTCACAAATATATCCGGTATCATACGCATCCTTGGAATGAAGAAGGGCTTCGGGACCACTTTCACAAAATGTTGTACTACAATATATATCGTACGATAAAATTTTGTCATGTGAAACCATAGGGGAAAAATATCGTGCGCGATTTTATCATCGTACGAGATTTTGTGAAGAGGTTCCTTGTGTGTTGTTAATACTGATCAAAGCATAATCATGATCCTTTATTGGGAGTTGGGATTATGCGGTTATATGTTCTAAATCATGAATGGCTCGATGCTCTTAGAGCAAATTAAAGTAGCCAATAGGTAGCCAGTATGAGTAGCCCGTGGTTTATGTTGTAATATTGCGAGACCTGACTTTAAGCGCCGCGTTAATCCTAAATCCAACAAACAAACAGACATTAAAGGTTTTATTGTACCGTGATACAACATAGTAAACAAAAGATTACGTCCTCTTGTTTCTGACATATGACAGCCACTGGTCTTTAATAGTAGAGTGCTACCAGACTGCCACTGAAACCTCTCTGTGTATAACCCATTCACATTCATCTACCGTTCAGTTACCGTGATAATATAGACCTACTAGACAGAAAGATTTACCACGAATATTATTTTGCTATGATGTTACCATGGTAAACTATGATACGTTTTATAAGTGGTTTTGTTACCATTGTTAAACCATTGCACGATAGTGTTTATTTTATAAGACGAGTAACTATAAGTCACTCGTCTTATAAAATATAGTAACGCGCTGCCATACTGTACCCGAAACATACCACCCAGCGAGGATACAGACTTTTAAGAGTAAAAATCTATCATCAACATATCAAGCATCAACCAAACAATCAATGGAATGCGAATGTCATTCTAGTTATAACATATCAATGATTCTAATTTTAATTTTTGATAAGACAAAAAACAATTATTTAAGGTGTACTAAATAGTTACGAATCAGATCACATTAAAATTAAAAAAATAAAACAGCTTTAGACGGGCTTGTTAATAAAATAATCTACTGGTAAATTGATGTTCAACAAAATTATTAATTCGTTGAATAAAGTCTATCCAACCATAAGTTGATTTTATAATCCACTCTTAAACAATTCGGTATACATCGTTTGCAATGAAACGGCGTTTATCAAAAAAATGTTAACTTCCATCCCGTCATTTTATTATCCATTCCACAAGTCTTAATTTTCTCTGCCAAGTTGATTTGATTGCTTTTCACACTAACTGTCCAGAGACGATAACAAATGTTTGAATGTTAATGATTAAAAAATAATTGCAAAGCAAGTAATTTTCACCAGTGTGAATCGAAAGATGGTCCGATCAAACTTAAAATTTCACCAACGTGTCTAATCATTAAACAGATTTTCCAAAAAGCCACAATGTTATTATGAAGCGAACGTTTCAGTGTAAACCAACTAGATTCCAACTCGGATTTCTGACTAGCAGGGCCAGCGATCTCAACAACTTAGGCATATTTGCTCTGTTCGAATCCTCAACCAACTGTCATCCAAGTGAAGGATGCGATTGTTTCTCTAACTGACGAGTGACGGACAATTGTTTGATTATTTGTTTGTTTGATTGTGCTTTAACGACCTACTTAAAGTCATTCCACTCACATATAACGGCGTGCCAAAAGAATGGGTGACTGAAATCACCTTGACCCCGCTGGCAACAAAACAAGACAAGACAGGACAAAAACAAGACAAAAGACAAATACGTCTCAAACAGATCGACTTCAAGATGCCCCTCAGCTTCGAGAGCACCAAGGCAACAAGGACCTCCCTCCCAACCCCCAGCAAGTAATGGGCTAAGATCAAATGATTGGTTAGTGTTTTACGCCATGCCCAAGAGGATTTAACTTTCATACATGCGGTGCACAAATATTGATTCAACTTTTTATTAAAACAAAGCATTTCTTGGTCAGCGGGATAAGCTGTATATCTGGAATTAATTCGAATAAGTAAATACATTTGTATTCAGTGACTTGCGGGTTTCTTACGATAAAACAAAAACCATTTCACATATGTGCTGTAGAGGGACAGTGTTAATCTGCAAGGTCGAGAAGTTAGTTAATTATTATGGAGATTATTTGAAGTATGGGCTAGAGTATATACAACAAGAAGTTTGACAAGTATAAATCGATTATTTAAATGTTTGTTCGCCTTTCTGAAAATATTTTGTTACCACATTTGAAACAGCTTTAAAAAAGGTTTTTATCGCTTAATCTTATTTTTTTATCTGATTTGAAACACAAGACCAGTGGTTTAGGATTTAAAGGGTTGTATTATGGTTCTTTGATATAAGGACGAAGGGTAATATACTTGGAACAGTTGCTGTGAGGGTTCCATACAGAACCATAAAGGGCTCCACCAGAGTCATGACTAAAGCGCCTTAAAAAGGTTTCATTAAAACCATATTTTTTTAAAAGGGTAAACATAAATATACTCAGTTCACTTTTTAAATATCGGTATTTCAACCTGGAGGTTTCGTGCGGCTATGCATGTAGTTAGGCAACTGCTTTCATAAAAGGATGTCTGTTGACGTATGGAACCAAAACTTCTTAACCATAAGAAATCAGTCAAATATGTGTAGCACATGCTTGTGTAAATACGCGATGTAAATACACCAAGTTTTTTATTTTAATTTCAGTATTTCAGCCTAGAGGTTTTCGTGCTAGTTATGGTATTAAGCCACTGTTTTCATGGAGAATATCTGTTGACTTACAGGATAAAAACTTCTTAACCATAAGAAATCATTCAAATGTGTGTAGCACATGCTTGTGTAAATACGCGATGCAAAAACACCAAGTTTTTGTTTGTTTTTTATTTCGGTATTTCAGCCTAGAGGTTTTGTGCTTGTTATCAGAAGCTGCTGCTTTCAGAGAAGGATATCTGTTGATGTAAAGAACAAAAACGTCTTAACTATAAGAAATCATTAAAATATGTAGCACATGCTTGTGTAAATATGCAATGTAAATATACAAAGTTGGAACGTGGAGAATTAATTCTGGTTATGTTTATAAAACGATATTTGTTTTAGCCAAAGATGTTGTTTGAAGTTTTTTTTTCTCTAAAAAGCATAAATTGGAATAAATATTAAGCGAGTCAGGGAGAAAAAACTACAATGTATTGATCTTTACAGAAAGTTTGGGTCAATAAACCAGCATCGTTCTAGCTAGAAAATTAAAAAAAAAAAAGAAAAAAAAAAAAGCAAGACAAAATATAGAGATATTAGATCTTCGAAAAGAGCCATTTTGTCAAATAAATGGACGATAAGGTATTTTTAGACTGTCACCGTGTAATTATTTATTCCATGTGTCACAATGACTTGTTAAACCTGCCACCATCCTTTTATTCCGTTGACTTAACTCGATTCCCATTTTAAAGCTGATCCAATATCTTGGCCATTTTGATTACCAATAGTTCAAATAATGTAGTCGCATTTTAGATCTATAGCCCTGGGATTAGGTGAAGAGGGCACGAAACAATTTGATAGACGGGTATCATTAGAGTGGAAGTGTTCGATATGATCGATCAACTGAAGCGGGCCGCGAGTTACGTTCCAGACATCATAAGCTGGATCAACGCCAAACCGATCGCAGGAAGTAGATCTCGTGCAAAAATTAATGTGTTTTTTTGATTGATTTTCTCTTGAGTCTGTCCATCTTGTGCTGTGGGCTTTTTAAAATGTTCTTTACTATAATTTAAACATCCGTTTACCTCAAGCGATGCAATCGAGACCTGTGCATTTCTTGGCCTTGTCTAGTGCGTTGACGATTTGAATAGCGGTAGTCGCAGTTTCGTGTGGACGTGAGTACACTCCTGTTCTCTTGGATCAATAACAAATAGAATGCCGGGTGGCTGAGGAGGTCTAGGTAGCCTGCATTTACTGCTGGCGATTCGCTGCCTCACTCTGAGTGTCGTGGGTTCGATTCCCGGACGGGTTTAACCTGCAAAAACAGGTATATGTTCTAACTAAGAAAATGTTATCCCAAAATAACGAAAATACTGTTAATCTTCACATTTTGGAAGACACAAAAATTATTCACAAACATATTATGTTTTTGTTAAAACTAACTTTCTAAAAACATATTATTTTATTATTCAGTGTCTGAGTATTTCCAGTTCATAGTATAATCTATGCAAGTGCTTATTACCTTGACAGATATAGATACTCGAAAAATATATGGAGATCTCCGGATTTTTAAATAACAGCATTAGGAAACATAAGAGGCCAAGTATTAACATGCCTTCCTAAAAGAGAACTGAGAGAACAAATGCCATTTTTATTATAAATTTATGATACCAAAACATTTTGCTGCTTTTCAGGCACGACTTTCCACTTCTCAAACAAAATCTGGACAAAAAATATATTGAACCATATTATGCGACTAACACTGCTCCTATGTATTTACCAATGAAAAAGGAAAACCAAACAAATAGTTTTTATAAGGCTACTTCGTGACGCTTATCGTGATACTCGTCGATCAATTGGCCTTTTTATACATCGAAAACATCGGTGTTTCGTCTTTTGTGTAAATTTTTCACGCACTTAAGCTACTTTATGAGTCAAATGACGCGTCTGTGTTTTTAGAAAAGGTTATAAATCGGCTTTAAAAAAGTTAGGCTTATATCTCATTTCAGAACGCAAGAATTCACTGATCTGTTTCCTTGGTGTAAATTCCATCAATCGTCTTGCCGAAAGAAAGAAATAATCTACAGTGTTAAGATTTTTTTCAATTGCAGTTGATTTATTCTGTTCCTCCTCAAATTGAATGTTGCATAAGTTCTCTTTTTCTTGAGAAACTTTTGATATCTTATTTCAGATCGGAAACGAATCGTAGGATTAGAAAGTTTAACGCCCCTGAAAAAACCCTTATTGATTTATTTTTATGCTGTACAAAATGCCTTTGATAATCCAACCGAACGTTGATCTGCACCGATATATGGCAGAATGGCAGAATATTCCATTTTTGTTTTAGGCTCCAAATGTTATTTTGGTTGACTTTTTATTTCAACAATTCTCGTTCTGTTTTTCTGCTTGGTTAAATTATGAATTCCACTTGCGTATATATGAAACAAGACACAAACAACGTAGCCACTAACGCGTTTAAGGAAGCCCCTCGTTCGTATTTTACGCCCAGTAAGCACGGCTCATTAGATATTATATTTCAATAATTTTGCGTAAAAGGCGGTCAAGTTTAGAATCATTTGTGGAACAAAAATAATTCTAAAATCCATTTGGAGTAATTTGGGAAAATGAGGATAGCTGCCTTTATGCTAAGGTACCATACACCCTCGCTAGCAGTAATTGACCACTCAGCTAGCTGCCTTCTACAAAATAGAAGCGAAATTAGTTGGATTTCTGTGGGCTGGGTTCCCGGACTAGTGTCAGCTTGCACAACATTCTCAATTGGAATTTGTTCACATTAAATGAGGGACAAAAAAAAGTCACTTAGGGAGGAAAAACACACCCAGATGTATCTTATGTTCCACTTGAAGTGGGTACACACACATTCTAAATGGAACAATGGAATAAAAATTAATTTTTATTTCGTTTTGTAAGTGAACACAAATAGTATTTACGTTAATTGAATAAAACCAGCAATTATTTTTTAACTAGAATATGTTCAATCCATGAATGTGTAGTCACACGATAAGGGCCAATACACTGTTTATAGAGATTATCAGAGGCCAAGCACAATGTCTACTCTATATACAAATATATGAATTTATAAACACGATTTAATGTTTGCTGTTATTTTGACAGGATATTCCAGGTGACGAACGAGATAGAGTTAGCGGCCCTGGCGGCTCAGCTAATCACCAAACGAATACTGTTGAAGAGTAAAGTAGTCCACACAAAAACAATCCAGAGAGACGGCTCAGATAGGGCTTCAACATGGGAAGGTAGGCTATAGATAAATCCTCCACAATATGCTCACTCGACATTCACCTCTATGTGGGGCTCGGCACTATTTTTGTGTATCACATGATATTTTAATAATACAACGTATATGAACATATTGACGTCAAAGAAACTGGATGTTTTTGACGTTTTACCTGGCGATATACTCTACATGAAGTCACCAACAAAAAGTAAACTACTTAGGAGGTGTGATGACGTTCGACGTTTGTCACAAACCTAATCTCTTTAATTTTTGTACTAACGCGTAGATATTGTCGTGAATAAACATTACTGAGCGACACAATAGCTTAAAACGGTAGAGTTTAATTTAATCAGCTTTTCTGACGGCGAACCAATCGCATAATGGTACGTTAGAGCACAGACACGAACAAAATATAATAATACCCATCTTGTGTGACTCCCTTGTATAACTGATGTCCACAATAGGGCTCGAACCTATGATCTAGTCGGGTCAGTAGGCCGCATCACAAACCAATGAGCCACGCCCTCTGGCGGTGTAGTTAATAAATGGCTGACTTAAAAGATAAATACCTTTATATTTGTTACAAACGTAGGTTCTAACACATCTTCTCTAGCCAAGGGTTAATATTCCGAGCTACTCTGCATTTGAACCCTTGGCAGATAACTAATGTACAATAAGAGTTTCAGCTACGCCATCTGGCGGATAAACCGATCAAGGTTCTAGCTAACTACCGCGGTTTACAGTTACATTCGCCGCCAAATTCATGAGCCAAGTATTTTTATAGCACAACATCTGATTGGATGCGTAGAAGTTCCTACACATCCAATCACTTGCTTGGAAGCATGCAGAGTCCCATTATACCTGAGTTATCCGCCAAGGGTTCAAATGCAGAGTAGCTCGGAATAGTAACCCTTGGCTTGAGAAGATGGTTCTAACATAAGTTTTCTTTTATTTTTTCTTTGTAGCTGTCCTGGCTGTTTTAATCAATACAAATCACCCATCGATCAAAAGATACATCGATATTATGATAGACACCGTCTCCAAATTGCTATACGGGAAGAGGCGGTTCTGTGTGATGGTAAGTTGAAAGTTTGTCTCCTCCCTTTGTCTACAGCTGAGGTAAAGATTTGGTCAGTTCTGTTTCAATTTATGGCTAGAGCAATTTGTTTCAAGAGTAGCAATGCTGTCTTTACTATTCGCATTTGAAGAAAATGAAGTTTCCAACATTATGAAAACGATTTACGTTTTAGTTCTGCTAGTGTAAATTTTTGTTGGAATACACCACCGTAATATAAGTGAATTACCCTTATGCAGTGGCGTAAAACATCAATCACTTAATCTATCTTAACAGGCAGTGAAGTAGGATTCACTTGAGGCGTCAACCAATTGTATTGAAGTTACGTAAATAAACTTTTAGCATTGGAATCTGTGGGAAATTAACAAATGATATTATTTCAGATGGATTTCTCTGAGGTGCTAACCACGTGGTACAACGACTATTTAGGTGCAATGCCCGGATGTAACGAGCATTACGCTACGAGAAGTTTCAACAGTCGTATTTACATCACGAACCACAAAACCAGCAGTCATGCCTTTGACTGTAGCCCGATGTGGTGTTTATTCTGTCCTATATGTTGGCTGTCATCGGCACCGTGTTATTTTGTAAGTATACAGATACATCTGTTGCGATTATTTCTTGTTGCTTAAAATTTACTGATTATTTCCTTTCCTTCGAAACACTGTTTCAGAACAAAAAAGTACCTTTTTACTGATTTTGTCTGTTTGTTTGATTGGGGTTTAACTCAAGGGTATTTCACTTATATGACGACGTGCCAGCCCAATGGGTGAAGGAAACCACCCTCGATACCACTGGCTACAAAGACAGGACGGTACAAATACAGGACGACAACAGCAGGACGCAATACAGAAACCACAAACACATCGGCTTCCTGTTCCCCTTTAGCTCTGAGAGCACCAGGGCAATATGAAACTCACTCCAAACGCCCGCCTTTTTTACTGAGAGTTTCCAGTACCAAAGTACTTTGCTAGTGAGATTTCATTTCTTTGGAATTCAAAACGATAACACATGGAAAGTCTTTCGTATCTCAGTAGCGCATTAAAGGAACAATATATTGCTTTTTTTCTTGGCTGAGGCTTATCCAAAACACTTTGACGATACCCTACAGCTTGACACTTTAAACTCTCGTCCAGAGAAGTCGATTAATTTCTATCAAAGTGTATTGAACTAAAATAGGTTGCCTTAGGTGTAATAATATATTCTAGAGGAGTCTCTCATGTGACTAGTCTTCAGAACTAAAGTTAAGCAGTGAAAAAAATACAAACGATGTAATAATAAGCCAAACTATGCTAACAAAGTTCTTCTTTTATTTTTTAAAAGACTACAGAAATATTTTCATTCACAGGCCTATCGTAAAGCAACATGTGTGGACAGCCGAATAGAGGTCAAGGCCGATGTCACATTTGTATTACCTTCATTGGGTGATTCGGACACGTGAAAGGTCAAGGTCACCAATAAATTGAATGTCAGACATACGTGAGTCTTTTCTTAATATCATGATAATAAAAATCATCAACAATTTACTTATGCTTTGATTTGTTTGATGACGTGCTTTATAATATCCGGTTAAATAAATCTGTAGTTTCGTTCGTTATTTTTCACAGAGTAAAATAAGTCGTGTGACATTGGTTTTGAATGTTTTAAAATGGTCCAAGGTAGCGCCATTTTAGAAATTATATTCCGGAATATCAAATCCTATTTAACTTTCTCATATTCTTGGCATATTCCGTTTGTTTCGGTCCATATAACATTTTAAGAGTGACACACTAGTCCATAAAATTCCAAATGGCCGCAGTCCCTTATAATATTTCTAAAATGTACCATTTGTAGTTGCTAAATAATATTAATTGTGAAAAAATCTGTCACGGTTGAGAAAAATGTGATACCTAAATACAGTAATACTTATATTATTAACGTAGATACATGTGCTATTAATCGAAAAATCCTGTAAACGTTATTTTTTCATTGTATTACGCATCTGAACCCAGGTGTCCATGAGGAGCTGCATATTAAAAAAACCGTAGGCTGTTATTGTCAGGTGTGTTTATTTGTTGAATTGATTAGGGGTTAAACGTCAAACTCAAGGGTATTTCCCTTATATCATGACAGATTCATATTGTGCCTTATTAAATACCATGTAAAATCAAGTGGAAACCTTGTAGAAATCATTCCGCGACTGCCAGACCCACATATAGGACTGCTTATTAATATATACCTTATCATCGACAGACGGACTCGAACCTCTAAGGGTACATCGAAGTAAGATCAGTACGCCCACACACTTACCACTAAACCACGGCAGCGAACCCAGCTGTTATAGGTGGTTTATATGAATACAAACTTCTTCATTTATTGGATACGACGTTTCAATTTAATTACAGACATTGTTTTAGAGTCATGAATGGACGTTTAAACCAATGTTTGGAGTATGTGTCATTTAAAGTGAAAAATCTCTACAGATGCGGAAATTGGGATTTTTCTGTATGAATAAAAGTTTCTTCATTTAATGGATTCGAAGTTTCAGTTTAATTAGAGACGTTTCTTAAAAGCTAATAATTAACTTTTTAACAAATACATTAAGAATTCTTCCTTTACTGTCCATCATCTCTACTGGTGTGGCAACAGGGTATGCATTCAAAAATATTTTAGCCTTATTGTACAATGGGAGTCTCTGAAATGTAAGCAGAGATGGTAATTGTGTCCTTCCAAAGCGGTCCTCTGACGTCAGAACATTTGTGATAGTGAAACTTTTACATGACGTTACACATATTTTGGCATTGTGACGTTACTGGAATGTCCATGAATCTCGACCGTTTTGACGTCAGAGTACCGCCAGCAACGCCCCCTTTTCGATATTACGAGACTCCCATTACAATGAGGCTAAAATATTTTGTGAAAAGTAGTGTTCCTTACTTCTGAATCTTCCTGCTCACGAACGATAAGTGAAGCCCAAATATGTATCCAAAATGATTGTTCTTTTTTTTCTTTACCGTTTCACAACTACAGTGTTGTTTTTCTTTTTTTGTTCTTTTTAGATGAGGCTTAGCACTTACGCTATTGGTGTTATGTGAAGTTTGGATTACCTTACCAGAAAACGGCGAGACGCTATACAGCAAAGGAAACCGTCGAGCTTAGCTTGATGTGAATGAATACGACCAACTAAATTTGACAGTTGAGCTCTGAACTCCATGCAGACAGCTCAACAGATGGTTGTTGTCTTGTGTGTGATCGGCCGAACAGAAAATGGGACTATTTCCATTTGGAAGAAGACAATAATTGAAGCGAGCTTGAGTAGAAAGGCTGCGAAGAGAAGTTATGCGAATTTGTATTCTGTTTTGTTTGTTCTTTGATTGGTGTTTAATGTCGTACCCAAGGGTATTTCACTAACGACGGATTGTCCACTTCACACTGTGCCTAGCCTTATTACGGTGGAAATCGAGAGGAAACCTCTAAAAAACCACCCCGCGATTGCCGGAGCCACAACATATGACTCGCTCATATACCTGATGGTCGACCGGCGGATTAAATCCGGTGAACGGTAAATCGCAGCAGGTTCAGTGTAGGAAGCGAACTCGCTAACAGTAGGCCACGGCCGCGGACTAATTTGTGTTCTGAATGTGCGGATACCTTTGTAAATCGCGTGAGAAAGCCAGTTTGGTAACCAAAGCCGCAACCCCAGTTTGGTGGACTTTTCCAGCCGTATCCCTACTTTATAATGTTCATAAGAATTCAATAAATATTCAAAAAAAACCATTTCGAAATTGCCAGTTTATTGCCAGCTTTACTATTTTATGGCTATCATAACTATTATAATAACCATTTATTGAATACTAGTCAATGCTATAGGGACAGAACCGATACCACATGGAAAGTCTTCCAAAACTTCAGTAACCAACTTGAGAGCCAGTGTTAGGAAAAAGCTTCCTGTTGCCCGGGTGCTCTCAGAGGTTGGGCACACATGTAGGCACTCTGTTGTCTTCTTTTTGCGTCGTGTATTTGTCCTGTCTTGTCTTTGTTTGTTGCCAGTGGCGTTGAGTGAGGCGTCCTTCGCTGATTGGGCTTATACCGTCATATAAGTGAAATAACCATTAGCATGGCGTTAAACCCCAACCAAACAAACCAACTTCAGTCACCAAATTGGCTCTGTCCCGATTTTGAAAGCTTTCTTCATGCCCAAACAGAGTTTTGTAGATCTGCTGTTAACCGGCTGCACTTAATTTTTTATTACTTATTTCGAAAAGCTAACAGTTGGCTGCTTTGTGTTCCGACATTGTATGTCAAACACAACTGGTGGTATCACGCTAGGTCGAAAAAACAAATATGAGAAAGAACACGGTTTACCGAAATTTGTGGAAACATTTAATATGAAGAATTTCGTTCAAAAATATCTAAATTTGCAATATGCATGGTAAACCAAAGTCGAAGAATTAAATGCACACATCCTGATATTGCCGTCAAGCAACGAGCACTATCTTGCCATCACTATTCCATTGTTTGGAGGCAATGTGTCTAATTTTGTCTTCCACATCGAAAAAGGCGCCGGGGCGAGAACATTATTAATGATTTTATAATGAGTAAAATTGATTTTGTTCTCTGTGTTGACCATCTTTCCGAGGCAAGTCGGAAAAAGAAGGTCAACGTACGAAACTTTTTTTTTCAATTCATACCTTGTCCTTACAGATGTAAAAACTTGAGTGAATGAGAGTCTACAACAGCTACTTTCGAGTGACATCTCTGCCAATCGTCCCACCTAATCCGATAGAAGCTTTCATTAGAAAAAAAATGACAAGTAGGGTATACGTGTAGCTATACACACAAGCGCTTAGCCCATTAGCTAGTCCTGAAATCATCACATCTACGTTAATTGACAATATCGCCATGCTTGGGTCTTGTCGACGGACGTGATTTGTAGTTGCCCTTCCGATTGGCTGCTTGTACCTACAATACTCCAATTAATTGTGTGTCTCGTTTCCCTTGTGAGTTGAAACAAGGGTGGAAATGTGTACGTCTGGTCTTATGTCCCATGGATAGTTCCATAGATCGAGTGTCGGAACGCTGTGCTTATCATTGGAAATGAAATCTTTGTATGTATAGGTGTAACATAAGACAGGTTCCATTTGGAAGTATTCATGTTTATTTTGCTAGATACAAATTTGTAAAGAAATGATTAAAAAATAAAACACATTAATTTGTTGTTGTTTTTTCATTACAATTATTTTGCATTTGTTTAGTAGGCGTAGTACATTAACATTTTATTTGTTCACAACTGCGACGCAACGTCTCCTCATGGATTGAATAAAGCGGCTGAACACAGTTTGGGGATGTGTCCTCATAATTGAACCAGCATGGCACCAAGTTCCTGCAAGTTCTGTGTAGGGTTCCTTACTTGACAGAATCTTCTGCCGAACACATCCCATACATGTTCTATAGGATTACGGTCCGGATACCTTGAGGGCCACTACATGACCTTGATGCCAGCATTCCTAAGAAAATTCCGTGTTAAAGGGGAAGACCACCCAAAAACCATATTCTATAAAAAAGTAAAACTTTTTGTGTTTAATACAATACATTAATTTCCATTT
>JAVFBW010015558.1:0-18834 GCA_034783835.1 Mopalia ciliata
TGTCTTCGGGAGAGATGTTAATATAGGCTTTAGCCTGTTCATCAATCCTTAACTTCAATAAATATTGTTTAAACCATGGAGGTAAGACAGCGACGGTTTTAATCACATGAGATAGATGCTGTACTTACCAATCGGAACACCGAATTTCTCCGCCCATTGCAGAGTGAGGTCGCTGTCCGCCACAGCCAAACGAATAATCTGAACCAATAAGATGATCCCGAACACAACCAAAAAGACGTTTAGCCAGTCCATGGCGAATTCCAGGGTAAAAATACAGTTAGACCGGCGTTGACAAATTCTATCTGCTGTCTTCTGTTATCTCCTTAAAATCTATATTATAAAAGGTTAGGTCATATTGAGATACAATTAATGCGTGTCATATCTTGTTGGTATATTTCGATCATTCTCCCTTCATAGCTCAGCTTCACGCTTATAGTCCGTGTTATACAACTGCTTATGAGTGATCACTAGCCATGGTTCTAACGCCCATTCTAAACTGCACTTGTAGTAGCCCATACTGACTGTACTCCATACTGACTGTACCCTATACGCTGGTTCATATAGCAAAGATTTTCAGGTAAAGGGTCGCGGAGTTAGGCTTTAGACTCACACAAAATTCTATTGGTTAATCTGGTCACATGATCATACAGTCCTCCCGTGTAAACTTTGCTCGTCATTTTGCAAACCTGTATGCTCATGTGGCCAGAATGATTAACCAACAGAATGTTGTAAAATTTTGAAAAGCTTTGCTATATGAACCAGTGTATAGGGTACAACGGTCAGTATGGGTTACTGTAAGTCGATCGCTGGTTATACGATTGTAATTCTTAACTAGATATAAAATCCTCTTAATGGATAGGGTACATACGGCTACATAGGCCTACGCAAGCCATGGAGGTAAGACGTTGGCGGTTTTAATCAAATGTAGTGATGTGGACAAGTATAGCCTTAAAGTGTTCATTTAAGGGAAACTTTGAAAAACTCTTGCGGTTAATTTCAACTTTCTTCAGAACGATTGGTGTCTATGTTCACTTTCACTTCCATGCAAGTAAGTAACTCCAATGACCATCGAATTCCACCAGCTCGAATTCCAGTCAGGTCATGCGTTGGATTAATTAATACTCAAAGAAATTTAGCCTACCGGTAATTCCTTTCCAAGAAAAATTAGAATAAGTCAATGCTAGTTTCCCCTCTACTTCATTTCCTTGGGTGGAAATGACAATCACAAGAGCATTATAAAGACATCGCAAACATATCGGCTTCTGTGTGCCCCTTAGATCCCCTGTGGACTCTTCATATACAATTTAACGAGATACGATGTACTTAGATCCAAGACAACCAGGTGGGGTTTTCTTTCGAAGAAAGTGGCGAAGTGGTGAAGAAGTGCCTTCTGTCACGTCGGGATTTTTACACACACAAGAAAAAAGAATAATACTTGTAACAATTTTAGTTTACATAAAAATAAGACCATAGTCTGTTGTGAAGCAAATGTCACGGAAAAGTCAATTGCAAGAAATAAGTTTGTTTGATTGGGGTTTAATGTCATACTCACATTTCATTTTAGATGCGAATATGTATATCTTATATAGACTAAACAATAGGGCCTATATAGATAATTTCTACCGGTATACTAATATCATTGAAGTGAAATACCCTTGAGCATGTCTTATAATTATTGAATAACGACAAATAACTTAATTAAAGTTTAATTTTCTAAATGTTAAAGTTATTTGTCGTTATTTTTTCAATAATCTGTCTAGCTGAGCCGCTTCATAAAGGTATTTATCAAGGAGTATAAATCCCAATGTGTTATAATAAGCTTAGAAAATGATTTTCTTTAAAAACCAACCAGGGGCCAGACAGTCAATTATTGTTACAAGTATTCAAGGTAATATGCTCAGCTTGTAGTTCTCTTATGTGATGTGCTTTGTAGAATTGGTACAGTCGATGTCCTCTCTGCAGTATATTCATTGTACTCAAAAGGAATATTCTTCAACCCACCCCTTTTAAAGGGCATTCAATCAAGGAAAAATCAAGACAATATTCGGATAAGAACAAGTTGTTTATTGAGGCAAATACCAACAACAACAGAACAGAAAATCTATAATTTTTACATTTATCCTGCATTCAATAAGCAGTAATAACTTTCTGAGTATATTTTGATTTCTTTCCAACAGTCAACAAAACTCACACATCATAAAGTACACGGTTATGTTCTCACTTAAAACTCCAGCTGAATATAAAAGCATAAAAAATAATAGATATATAGTCTGGTTTGATCGAAATAATAGAACTGCCAAAATGCTGTTGTACAGAATATTTTATAGATGCGGAATGGGAGTCTCGGGATGTTTGCAAGGGAGGTAATTTTATCTATGCAAAGCGGTCCTCTGACGTCAGAACATTCGTGATAGTGGAGCTTTTACATGACGCCCAACACATCTTTGCCCTGTGATGTTAGTAAAAAGTCCATGAATCTCAACCGTTTTGACGTCAGAGAACCGCATTCAATGGAACATTAGGAGACTCCCATTGTAAATAAATAGCTCATACAAGTGTACACCACAAATTTTTTTGCTCAAGCAAATGTTGATGATGACATGATGATTAAATACAATCTGCGTCCAACGTGAGTTACACCGAACTAGTATCAAGTTTGTGCCACAAAAGTCCTGCGAGCAATTGGAGAATAACAAGTCTAACACATTTTTACATTCCAGATGGTGAAGTACTGTTTGGCATAATGACATATCAAAAGTGTTCACTTTGCAATGTTTTCGGTGATATAACTTTATTTTGCTTCTATTCTAAAAAATAGGCTCCAATTTAAAATATAGCCACAGGAAACTTTCATAGGGCTTTGATTTACTATTAGTTAAAAGCATAGCCATGGGCTTTGGTTAAATCAGACGTTCTCAACAAATAAAAGATCAAGAGAACGTTTATTACAATAGCTTTTTAAGTCAATTCTTGGTTCAACACTTTGTTGGTTTTACGCTCATTTCTATATTCTGGGGATTGATTGCTGTTTTATGCCGTGCTTAAGGATATTTAATTTATATGACCATAGGGTATTCCAACAATAATTGACACTAGCACAACCAACAGGTGAAATGTCTCTTAATGTTGGAAAATTAATTTTCCTCCAGTGCTTAGAAAATGCATTTTTTAAGGGGGACAACCCTTATAGGTTCATCTAGCGTAATAAATTGGACCTAGATGTAACACATATTCATCAAACTGATACAATTTCTTGGCAAAGAGATTGCCAAAAAAAATAAAAAATAAAAATACTACAGACAAGTACCAGGTGTCCATAGTGCAAAAATTTGTCAATATTTTTACGTCCACAGAGAGTGGTTATCTGCCAATAGTTGCCCCATGACCATCAAAATGGAGGTTACTTGGGTCACCTAAGCAGGTAACACATAATTTTTTACAGATATATAACTTTTAAACCATACATAAAATATAAGTTGATATGTAAGTTTTAGGCATATGGCTATATAACGTTATAATGTAGATAATAGTTGAACCAGCATGTACAGTAAGGTTCCCATTTCACGAAGTTTGTGAATCTAAAAGCTCAAAATTTTATATTTCACAATTAAGTACATGTGCTTACTAAGTATGGAATCATATACAAGTAAACTTGATTGTTTAAACACGTAAAAAAAAAAATCGTTTGAAATTTGCTTCACATAATAAATACATAGGTATCAGTTGCCATGACAACAAAGAAAACAGTAGGCTAACAGCACTATTGAGGTGGGTCGGAAATAATAACATACACAAATACAGTAATGACTTCTACATCATATCTTACTTCTTACAATGATATCTGAGTGGGTGTTTATACGATAATTGATCACATGCTCCAATTTTAGTTATGAAGGTATCACAAATTAAAGCATTCTGATTAAAGAAAAACCCTGACATTATCCTTTGTCCAGTTGTGGAAAGAGAAAAAAAACAAAAACATTTCAGACGAGCCCACCTTACAGTCACTTGTAACAATGGTAATAGAGGACAGTCACAGGACACAAAAAAGATACACCCACAGATTGTGTCTTAATGCAGAGTGCTGCCCCTTATCTCAAGGAGCACCAGGTAGCTTACTTCAACCACAGACACTTATATTTAACTGGTAAACATCTGTTCTAAGGAACCTACAGGCTCAGGTATCTTCTACAGTAATATAGGAGAGGTCTTGAAAACCATATTTTACAAATTCGATAAAGACTTATGTCATTTTGTAAAAAGAAACAGATTATCTTGCGGTTGTTTGTCAACCTGTGAATATGTGTCTTCCTTTCAAATAGCTTCTTTTTTTTTAATTTTTTTTTTTTTATTAAAAAAGTCACTGGTGCGCAAATGCAATGGACGAGACTTAATTTCTATGAGCCACGTCTAGACGGCAGCAAATAACATTATTAACACAAGCATACATGTGATGGGTTTGTTCTCTTTCAAAACCAATATTCTTCCAGTGCTAAGACCAGACAGAATGATTAAGCTCAGGGTGGACTGCCCTAAAAAACGGATAACAGATTAAAGCTAAATTAATAAGAAGTGGTTTGTTCCTCTAGTCATCTAGATACAAAGCACTAGTATGAGACATGAACAGGAGAAATGACTAAGACGTTACCTGGGACCCGATTTCAGAAAGCCAATTCTGACCTAAGTGAAAATCAGTAGTCCTAAATTCCACTTTGTACTTCGCTTATACAGTATTGGTTTCCATATAATTATTTACCTTGTCATGTAGAGATATTAATCTTCAAATACCCAGTGTTTTGAAAGAAAGTGATTTTTTTATGATTTAACTTAAGTTAGAAAAAAAAAAAAAATGATTTGGGAAATCAGCCCTGTTCTATTTGGGGTTTATGCCATATTTTACTTCACTTATATAACAGAGTGCTAGCCCAATGGGTGAGCTAAACCACCCTTTTAAGTAACATCACATACTTCTCGTCACATGTAAGACTTCAGGACAAACAGAAAACATTGAACCTCCTGGAGAACAAGAGTAAACAGATTTACAGTGCAAAATACCCAAATAAATTATACAAGTGTTTTCTTTGATACAATCTCCAAGTAACATACAAATTAAATGTTAAGTAGAAAATACACAAGGACAAAACTTTTTGGCTATTTATGTAATTTTGGGCTTTTCCGAACAATGGATTAAAGAGCCAGTTTACATAAATCATGGCCGGTATTCATATAGCTACTGAAGTACTTCTTTAAGTTAAGAAAATTTTGCAAATTTTCAAGCATCTATCTAAGCATATAAACACCATTTTGCGGACTTTCTTACAATTGAAATTTAAGTGAAATTTATCAAATGTGAAGATTATTATTTCTTAAAAACTTTTTTCAAGGGAAAATGAAAAGCTGAAAAATGGCTAACTATTGCTTAATATAATGAAAAAAAATTGAGTAGCTTTATGAATACCGGCCCAGGTATTTACAAAAATCAAGCCAAACTTGAACAGACAACTTATCACTTAAACAACAATCTTTCTCTTTGGTTCAGTTTGACGTGGAGTATTTGAAAATTACGATAATGAAATTGATGAACTTCTGAATCAAATGATTACATTTACACTTCCATATCACAGCTCACCAGCTTTATTTAAAACTGGCTATAAGTGATCAATAAATTCACCATCTTCACTCTAGTTTTACTAACATAAAAACACACATACAATTAACATTTATCATTAAATGGGTAAGATATGGTCAGAATAGCAGTCAACATTTAGCAGTATTTACATCTGAATATGCCAGTAAATGCATGCCAATTTTGTGCTAATAAATACTTTAAAGGTAATACACCTAAAACAGTTTCTGCTACCTTTTTTTTGTTGAGCATGTGTTAATTTCTAGATAAAATATATATAATAATGCAAAATCTTTGTAATTCTTTGTATTCAATTCGTTGAGCATACTTTCTACAGTTAAGTCAGTCTAAGGCCACAATCTACATATTTATCCTTCTGAAGGAATTTATAAAATATATAATCTACATCTAGCTTTCTGTTTAGCTTTCAGTTTCAATTATTTTTTTATTTTTCAAAAAAAAAAAAAAAAAAAATCTTGCCAAGTGTTTGTTAATTTAAAGTAAACAATAAAAAAAAAATATGTTTACAAAACCGAAAAAAACCAAAAACTAAAGGTGGAACTATATGAGTAAAATATTAAATTAATAAATATTTAAAAAATAAAAACACTGATAAAAGTTTGATTGTTTCATTGGTATGCTACTTTATAAATGGTATTCAAATTCCCTCTTTGGTGGTAAACCAAGAGGAAAGTTTTATAAAACACAGTGAATCTTAGTCATTGGCTACCTATATATGTACTTAAGTTTAAAAAAACGCCTAGAGCATTAGTGGTACACAACCCTGAAATTATTATTAAAAGAATCATTCTTACTGTTACTTAATTATATAAATAAAATCTCAAGTAATCACTTGATAAACTAGATACAGGTAATTTTACCTTAAACAGTTTCTAATGCTGAATTGGGAAATCCCATTTACTGCCCGTTATATTTAAAATTTTCTAGTAATACATATAGTGTTTAAGATCACGAAAAACATCTTCAACAATGCCAGATCTATAATCAATCTTTGGCATAAGAACATTTGCTTATTTGTTCATTATAATATACAACATATAGTTATTTTTAGCAGAGGATATTGATCTACCAAGTGATTCTTCCTATACAAGTAACACATGAGGTTTATACATGTAGCAGACAGTTTTTTAAGACCCCCAAATTTACTTTTTTTGCTCCCAATTTGAACTTTTTCTTTTAAATTGCATATTCATGGCAAACCTTGAATTTTTTTTTTGTCCAAATTGAATATTTTATTTAATCTGTGAGAAGCATAACTTCTATCAACCACAGACAAAATACCTTCCCAACTGGTCACCATGGTAATAGAGATCTGCTTTGATAAAATTGCATTATATATCTTAAAAAGATAAATCACACTATACAGAGATTTCAGACCATACTGTGACAATGCATTAATAATACTTAAAAGCATTTTTTTATTAATCAACTATTGTTCTTGATAAAAGTGTGAAAATCGTGTTGTACTTATCAGTTTGGGGCCAGAAAAATATAAAACAGACATCTCACTTTTTCTGCTCTGTTTAAAAAAGAATAGTTTTGTATTTACAAACATTTAAAATATATCCGGCTTATTTTTTTTTCATACATGTACCTTTTGGCTAGTTTGCATTATAACATTAGTATAGTATCTGTAAATGCGGTGTTTTTTTGGTGTGTTTTAAAACCCTTTTACTTATAAAAGAGTGTGCCACCTCAATGGGTTAAGGATATCACCCTCCCTAAGATTGTTTGTTTGGTCGATCGTAGTTTAACATTGTACTCAAGGGTATTTCACATATACGATGACTGATTGTCCACTTCACACTGTTCCTTGCCTCATCAGAGAGGAAACTTCGTAAGTGCCACCCCGCGATTGCTGGTGTCATGTCTTTTGACTCAATCAAATACCTGATGGTCCACAGATGGACTTGATACCGTGGAAGGTATATCAGAGTAGGATAATTAAGCGCACATGCTAACGGCTAAGCCACAGCTGCGTCCAGAAGATAGAAAAACATGTGTCCAGCATGGTGAAATAGGACAAAATATTCAAGTTAGTTGAAAATACCAGAAAAAAAAATAAGCTCCTATCTTCCATTTAATATTATTCAATAACAACCCTGAATGTGAAGTTTTCTGCTCAAAAATCCCTCCAATAAAAAGTAAAGCATATCACAATGCTTGTAACATACTGCTTTAAGCCATAAAGCTCAGTGAATGTCACACCTTAGATCAAAGCATAGTTTATAATCGAGAAATAATTTATAAGTGATAGAATAAACACAAAACACAAAATAGCTACAATATTTGTACGGAGCTGAATGCAGGGAAAAATAACTGTTGGCTGTTGAACTGTGAAAAAACATTTCAAAACTCAAACAAAATCAATCACAAATCTCACAATATCTGCAAAGTAAATATTTTTTTAAATACGATTAGATTAAATAAGAATAAAATAAAATAATAATAACATATTTTAAAACAAGTAACACATTGTCTGCCTATAATATTGCACTTGATATGAAAACATCCAACATTAGGATGAAAGACTTGTAGTTTAACATGGGTAACCATAACAATGACCTATTTAACTATCTACATTTCAATATAAATTATCACACCAGGGGGCACTGTCTAGACCAGTGTATCAAATACAAGAAACTAGCTGCGTCGTCATGTTACCTATGAAATTGTACAAACACATTTCTTACAACTTCATCAGAATTACTTTTGAGACATGTCTATTTGGAAGCTGAATTATTTTTTTTTTACTCTTTGGGACTACATGTAAGATTAGAATACAATTCTATTTCAATGTTTCAGTTTCTTTTTCTTTGTGGTACCAGATTTCAATAGTCTCCACATCACTACAGCTGGAGAATGAACTGTTATGTTCGTCAACGGACATAAATGACTCAACAGAAGAACAGTGGGAAGGAGAGCCAACAGTTGACAGAGACTCATTTATGATGCAGACTTGTGACAACTCCTCGGTGATTGACAAGTCCGTATCTTTGGCGGTCTCGACTTCTGTGTCCCAATATGAACGTGGTTTGGGGGTGTACATGGGAGCACAGTCCACAGTGTACTGTTTTTTCTGGAAGGCAGCTCGTCGCTTGGAGGCCGACGATACAGGAGCTGAGACTTTAGGGGAGTCTTCAGCCTCAAATTTTTCCTCTAGGTTCTGTGGAGGGGGAAAGCCAAAGATGGGTGGCTCTGACAGAGAATTGCCGAAATCTAACGTCTGATGAATTCTCTCTCCGATAATGTCACTTTTAGACTTGAGAATAGTGGGGCTAAAGACTGGTTTCCCTGTGAAGGACATTGAAGGTCGTGGATTTGTGCCATGAAGGGACTCTTGGTGCATTCTTTCAGCGGCCTTCCTCAGTAACACTGGAGAAGCCGGTAAAGAATGACAGTTACGCTTGTGTGCAGAGTTACTGACATCAGCCATGGGCGTACATGGAGGGGAACACGGGGAAACACCGTAATCTGTGGAGTATGGGTCACGTATGGATCCCAGGATTTTTCGGCCGTTCTTGTAACGCTTTGACAGGGCAAATGGATTGATTTTGGTTGGAGAGTAGAATGGGTCAGTTTGACTCATCTCTTGTCCAATGACTTGTGGTGTCATGGGAATTTCATCTTCATCCTCCAGGTACTGGTCGTTAGCCTGAAGGATGTTATCTTCTGACCGGGATCGTTTATTAACTGGTATTGTACCTGAGGAAGAAGAGCAAAATAACATGAACATTAAAAATTATCTCTGTTGTTTTTAAACTTATCTGATATAAATACTTATTGTTTTTTCCTTATATTGAACGTACTTATATTTTTTACCGTCTGTTTCCACATTTTTTACTGAAGATAAATCTGATTTTTTTTTTTAAATAGAAATTTATGGTCCTTTTTATACACAAAAGCTGGGGTCACATTACTTTGGGGTTATCACATTCAGCAGACTGGTTTTTTTGTTTGATTGGGGTTTAACATTATACTCAAGTGTATTTCACTTATATGACAACGGATTGTAAATGTCACATTGTTCCTTCCCCTCATTACGGTGAAAAACAGGAAGGAAACCTTGTAAAAACTACCCCTGCGATTGCCAGAGCCACATCGTGTGACCTACTCATATACATGATGTTCGACAAAGGGACCCAATCCCGTGAACGATAAATTGGAGTAGGATTAATATGCGCACACACTACCACTAAGCTCAAAAGTAAGGCAACAAATTGGACAACCACCTGCCTATGGAGACCAATCCACTTTCTTTTACTGTTGGCGATTTGGGGCCTCACTGTTGGTCTTGGATTCATTTCAGATATGGGCCTAAACCTACACAAATTTCTAACCTAGAATCTGTTCAAACTAAGAAACTACTACTCCTACTATAACGTAAAATACCATTTATATTCACTTATTAAGAAGAAATATGGTAGCTCACCTAGGCTAAAGTTAATATTAAGATCCAGTGGCTCAATAACTGGATGGTCCTCCTCCAGGTTATGCTGTATTGTCTCCAGATGTTCACGGATCTCCGTGAATGAGGGGCGCTTTAGATGCGCAATCTGAAAATACACATAGCTATTTAGTAACAATACTTACTGAATGTCTAGAAAAAAGTTATCTTAAAGAAAGAGAAACTATAAAAAATTTCTTAAAGAGCAACTTAAAACTCCCACAAAGCCATTATCATTGGGCTAATGTAACCTCCAGAAATGCCGGTATTTGTGAAAATAAATAACAGGTGCCTTACTTCATCATAAGGTGCACATTAAGGGATGAAAAGTTTGCAATAGCCTATACACAGCATCAGACCATTTTATAAGGCCTATGTTACCTTTGACCTATTTTGCTGACCCCAACTCTACAGCCAATCAAAGGTACCATTGTACAACTACTGATAAACATTCTTGACAAAGTTTAATATAAACAAAAGTGGACTAGATTAATTTGCATTTACTGCACCACTTTGTTCCCCTTTAGTGTAATCAGATAAGTACTTTGTCTAAGCAGAAACATTAGACAAGTTAAGGAGCAGCCAGACAACATATTGACAGTCTTATCATGTTTAACTCATCCACAGAGAATTTTTCAAGATGTTTTATTGCTTATGAAGACTTTACTTTTGTACATCGCTTGAATTAAATTGGGAGATAAGAGGTGATGCACATTAATACAGTAGGTGCAGTAAATCACAGCAAATTAATGACATGGCTAAACACTGCAATTTTTCAAATTGAATAAAATCACTGAAGAAATCAGAACCAAACTGTATCAATAGGCAGCATACTGATGGACGGAAAACAAATTTCCAGCATGGCCCCAACCCCTACCAATAAACCATGATCAAGAATGCTTACTGTGATTCAACAATAAGGCACTCAAAACATGATCAGTTTTGCCATATGTATGTAGGAGTTGTCTCCCTTATAATGTGTTGTGTTCTTATTGGTTCAGTCAAACAGACAACCCAAACAAATGTATAAAATCATGCACATTAAAATTACATAAAAGGATATTCAAGCGATCAAAACAATATTTATATATTTACATCCGAGATGGACTTTATCTAATAAAGTTAATCTACACTAGGTCAGAGACTTAATTTCTCATTCATCATCGAATAAAACCATTTTGAAGTCTTCCTTGAATAAAATCACAAATGTTAGAAAAAAATCCAGGAGCTAGGACATAGCAATCAGTGTAATTGATTGATAAAGTGATCGTTTTTTCCTTATAAGAAAGGTGTACAATATTCCAATAGTATTTACACCAGAATCCACATATAATATGAAGTGTATGGAAATGACTGAAACTTGATCTAAATTGTCTAATTTTTGGAAGACAGCAGAGGGCAACTAAATAATATTGATTGATTGACTTATGATTTGGCTGATTTTTATTGTTTGTTTGATTGATATTTAATGTGGTACTCAAGGGTATTTCACTTATATTACGACAAATTGTCGTCTTCAGACTGTACACAGCCTTATTATGGTGGAAAAACAGGAGGAAACTTCGTAAAAACCACCCCAGCAATTGATGTAGCCACAACATGTGGCTCGCTAATATACCTGATGGTCAACAGGCGTATTCGATCCTGTGAAGGGTAAATCGAAGCAGGTTCAGTTTAGACAGCGCACTCACTACCACTGAGCCATGTCCACTTGTGGCTTTTTGAAGAAAAGACAATTAAGCTACAAAACTGGATAGGTTTGTTTTTAACACTGTTTAAGGGTTTTTCACTAATAATATGCAGCCTGAACATCAACACAACCATATAAACTAATGTCAGGGTGGAAAATTTTTGTATTTCCAAAGCTGTCAGCATAAATATAATTCAGTCATGCTAGCCATAGCCAAAGGATCCTACGAACCAGATACAACAGAGATCACTTTATTAAAAGTAATATACAGGTGTTTTTTTCCTGGCAAACTTTCATGATATTACCATCTGCCAGAGGTCAAGCACTGTGACCTTGACAATGTGAAGAGACCACCCACCTGGCAACATCTGAAAGCCAGCTGCAGGAAATCCAAGGGACAGTACTCTATCATTTCACTGAACATCACATAGTCTACTCCAAAGTTCTGGGGGAAGAAATGAAAAATACGATTACTATCTCTTTATTATTAGGTAACTAAAAACTAAATGAAGATAGATTTAAACAAGAACATTCAATATACTTTAATATCCTTCATCATCAGTGTAATTTAACACTGGCCAATTATAAATGCTATCAAAGCAGTTCCAAGCCACAAAAAGTGAAATCTTTTAATACTGTTGGAAAGTTAATCCTTTCAGTGCTAAGTAGAGACAGCATTGCCACACTTAACACAAAATGCCCTTAGCCAGAGGGTGCCAAGCCAAGGACAAAATGTATTAAATATGACTTAACTGGGAAGGGACTCCACAGTCTAACAATTAGAGAATGATTGATTGGTATTTTATGTACAGTGCTCTAGGATATTTGCCTCATATGACTTGTTTGTTTGATTGGGGTTTAATGTCCTTTTCAAGGGTATTTCACTTAGGACGACAGATCGTCCACTTCACACGGTTCCTTGTCTTATTACGGTGGAAAACTGGGATGAAACCTTGATTCTCACCAAAACATCAAAAGAAAAAGGGCAATGTCATTATTTGGAATTCATCCAATAACTGAATTTTTAAAGCATCAGATGTTTTGGGGATTTGTTTAATTAGGATTTAATGTCATTCTCAAGAATATTGTACTTATGTCAACAAACTGTCCATTTCTAACTTTGCCTTGCTTAAATTTGGCGGGTGGAGAATAAAAAAAAAAACTCCTGAGATTGCCAGAGCCACATCAAGTGACTCACTCAAAACCTGAGGCTTTTGAAAGGAGGTTAATTATGGGATGGCCACTTACTGCTGTCCTGGGTAGCATGTCTGGATCGGCATCAATCCGGGCTGTGATCTCACACATAATGATTCCATTAGAAAACACATCAGCCTTAAATTATAACATTAATCCAATTGTTTATACAAGAAACTCTCAATGTCAAACTCATCTTTGATTCTAACGGTGATTTTCATAACAGTAAACATAACACAACTGAACTGGCAAAAAATATGGTGATTTGCCAGGAATTGCAAGGTTCCTGAAGATCAAAAGAAAGATTATTCAGACAAAAAATGCAGTTGAATGAACAAGCTCAGCCTTAAATGTTTACAAATGTTTAGTCAGTTGTTTATACCAGAAACTTCCAATGTCTATCACATCTTTTATTCTAAAAGAAGATACAGGTAATCATTACAATATGTCAAATAGTAAACAAAACAGAATTGGTGAAAAAACATAGTAATTTGCCAGGAATTGTCAGAGGACTCAGATCAATGAAGATCAAAAGAAATAAAGTTTGTCCAAGAGATGGAATGAGTCATTACGAGTTACCTATTCCACGTAGTAACTTATTGCTCCCTGATGTTTAGCTATAATATGTGCCTAATAGGACCGAAGACTACATGTAGGGCCCACTTTAACAAAGCCTCTTTCGGCTAAGGTGACCTGAACACTTAAGGTTGAGAAACATTAAACCCCCTTAGGCCTTAAGCTTAAGAGGATGTGTGAAAATGGACTCTGCCCACGTGGTAATCCTGGTAAAAAATTGCAGCCACAAGTTGTGCATCCAATCAGTAACCAAGATACGGTCACATGACTTGCACTGAAAAAATGATATCAAATGTATAATAAGCTAGCTCCGTCGCCTGTGTCTGTAATGTTCAAAATCCAAGCAGAAATTTCTATGTAATTTTTAGTGAAAGTCATGCTAAAAAAAAATCATGCCAAGTCGACAGACGGACTCGATCCTGTAAATGGTAAATCGAAGCGGTTTCATTTTAGGAAGCACATCGCTACCACTGATCAACAGCGGTGGGCCAGTTGATTTTTGAAGAATTGTCAAATAAGAATCACTCTGTGTGTGACTTGTTGCCGACAGAAATCTATAGCAATTGGTCACCGACAGAGAATTGCTAGTGGGCACAAGGTGAAATGGAACATGTATGTAGTGACAGCTCATACTGATGCCACCTGCATCGCATAATTTATATGTTTATGACTTAAGCTCACCTTTTCATTGTACCATTCTCCCTTTAAGACTTCCGGTGCCATCCAGTAAGGTGAACCAACAATAGACAGCTGGCGGTCTTTATCCCTGTAACCAGGTAAATCAATAAATATGTTTATTTCTTAAGGCGAGATGCAAGGCCTAGGCAGAGGGGTGTTCACCTTTTCTTTGAATTGAACAATTGTTTCATTTGGACACACTGTGATAAGAAACTCTTTCAAGTATGTGAAAAGTTAACACCCAGTAACTTAAATAATGAAAAAAAATAAATAAACAATAAACATAGTACTTATGCTAACCCCCTGGGTGCCATATATACAACAGTAGTAGGTTTGATTGAATTGGAGTTCAAGGTTATCTCCCCCTTATTACAGTGCCAATGGTGGAGGAAATTGACCATGAAGTCTCAAAACAATTCCTGAACTTAAGAGTGACAAGACGAGAGAGTAAACCATCAAACAACCAATAAGCCACAAAGTGCCAAAATTCATAAACTTTCTGATCAGAGAACATCAGGTAACTCTACTACTATCAAAAAAAACTTAAACCCCTACATTTTGTAAGACAATGATTTGGGTTTGTTAGGTTTACCAAACAACTACGTTTTAATTATCAGACATTATGCTTGAAATCTTCTTGATAGGGGAGCTAGTGTCTAAAATCAAAGTTCTAATGGCACATTGATTGCACAATGACTTTTTCCTCATTGTCTACACCTTTAAATTTCTGACCAATCAAATGCACTTTTTTTTAAACTTTCAGAAATCGATCTAAATAATATCAAAAACAAAAACAACAATGCAACTATTGAAAACACATTTTTAAAACATATTTTGACAAATTAAAATAAAATTTTATTTAAAGATTTGCTTAATGTCAACAGTGTTGTCTGGGTTCACTTACAGAGGGTCAGGAATTTTGGCTGCCAAACCAAAGTCTGCCACAACAGCTGTGTAATTTTTATCTTCATTCGCTTGTATTAATACATTCTGAAAAATACAAAGACATCTTGTTAATGACACAAACATTATTGTCTAGGGATTAAATATTTACGAGTCAATTTATCAAAAAGAAAAACCAATTCTAATGAACAGCACAACTTTAGGTTTTATTTTGTTTGTTTGATTGGGGTTTATGTTGCACTCAAGGGTATTTCACTTATATTATGATGGATTGTCCACTTCAAACTGTTCCTTGCCGCATTACGATGGAAAACCGAGAAGAAACCTTATAAAAACCACCCTCATGATTGCTGGAGCCACAATTTATGACTCACTCCTTATACTAATGAAGAGGAAAACTTCAAGTTTCAATGAATTGATAATGTCTTTCACAGAACAATTAACGATAGCACAACCATAAAATGTGAAATGTTTCGTTTTTTGGACAGTTCATCTTCTTCTAATCTTGCGGGTCCTCTGGCTCAGGGCAGTTTGTTTATAGAGTACAGTATAGCAGTACTGTCTTTACTTAGTACTGAACTTTCCAACAGTATGAAATTCTTCACCTCTTGGTTTTGCAAGTGTTAATTATTGTTGGATTTGTCTTTTTGTTTGTTTGATTGGGGTTTAACGTCGTACTCAAGGGTATTTCACTTATATGACGACGGACACAAATATAGAACATCACAAACAAAATCTGCTTCCCATTACCCTTTAGCTCTGCGAACACCAGGGCAACAGAAAGCAACCTCTCTTATCGCCTCCTAGAAAAAAAATTGGGCAAGGGGCATAACTCCATAAACCCTTTGAGGGGCATGCGCAATTTCAATAATTTACTAGATACATAACATATCCAAATTTGGAGGCCCCACATAATTACGTTTCCGAGATACAATGGAAAGGAAAAAAGTTAGTAAGGGGCATTATTTCATCAATCAGTTGACGAGCATGCCCAATATTCTCACAACTCCCCAGATACATAATATGTGTAAATTTAATGGCCATATGTGATTTTGTTTCAGAGTTTTGTTTCAGAGTTATCAGTGTAGACAAACAAATTTTGATAAAGGGGCATAACTCAAAAATCAATCGACAAGAACGAAGAATTTCGATTAACTTCCCACAAATCACTAGACATATAACATATCAAATTTGATGGACTATGTGATTTTATGTCCAAGATAGCATGGTATAGAAAAAAAAGTTGAAAAAAGGGGCATAACTCCATAAATTATTTTTCGAGCACACCCAATTTCAATAGGCTTCCCACAATTCACTATATACACGGCATATCCAAATTTGGTGTCCCGAAATGATTTGTTTTGGAGTAAATCGTTTTAACGGATCATTGTATAGAAAAAAAATTTGAAAAAAGGGCATAACTCCATAAATCGTTTTACGAGAACCTAGAATTTCGATTGGCTGTTTGATGAGAAAATAGAATTTCAATAGGCTTCTCATAATTCACTAGATTCACAGCTCATCCAAATTTGGTCTCCATACATGATTTTGTTTCGGAGTTATTGTGTTAACGTACTGACGTACATGATGACGGCAATACCCCTAGGCCAAAATTGGCCGAGGGGTAAAAACTACAACATGCACTCCGTAAACAATAAAATAACTAATAACTTATTATTATTATTAACTTTTTATGCACACCTCATTTATTCCTTGTTTTGACATATCTATTCCAGGAACTGTGTTATTATTAGTCTCATGGGCTGAAGTTATATTAAGTCCTAGCGCAGGCACTGTGTGGTGAAACATGTATAAAAACTACTGGAAACCTATCAAGCTACCAATGAAAGATATAAGATATTTTTTAGGAGAATACCATAGTCCATGTTGAGAAAATGTGGGTTAATTGCATAGACATTGAATCCATCACATAAGATGTTTCTATGAGGATTAACAGGCTCAGGTGATGTCAAATCCTGTATCCTAGTATTAAGTAGGTATACATATCAAGTCCACCTGATCCAATCATCACTATAATAGGTAATGGGATCATCTCATATTACATTCTTAACAACATGATTGCTTTGTTTCGGCTAAAGCCAATATTTACACAGATTCAAATTAAACACTGGGTTAAAGAAATGCCCCAAAACATTGCTGGTACAAAAACAAGGGCAGGACAAAACCAAGAATGTTGATTTATTGATTAGTGTTCTGTGCCCTGCTTAAAGGTATTTCACTTATATGACAACAGTGTATTCCAAAAATAATTGATAATAGCACAACCAAGATGTGAAGTGTTTCCATAATGTTGGCCAGTTAATTTTCTTCCAGTGCTTCTTGCAAATTAAGGCAACAAGGAGTGGTCTCTATCCTCTATGTGTGTTTGTTTGGTCAATTAGTTTGTTTGTTTGATTGGGTTATAACATAGTACTCAAGAGTATTTCACTTATATAACTGATGGTCCACTTCATACTGCACCTAGCCTTATTACGGTGGAAAACCAGGTGAAACCATGTAAAAACCACCCCCGCAATTGCCGAAGCCACAACATGTGACTCGCTCATATACCGACGACAGGCAGACTCGATCCTGTAAATGGTACATCGAAGCAGGTTCAGTTTAGTAAACGCACACGCTTCCACTAAGCTACCGCCTCGGGTTGGTTGATTAGGGTTTTATGAAAGAATTATTTCACTCATATGAAGGCGTGGAAGCCCAATGTGTGAAGTAAACCCACCCTCTAATTGCAGAAGTGGCATTGGCGACAAACAAGTTTGTTTGATTGGGGTTTAATGTCGTACTCAAGGGTATTTCACTTATATGACAAACAAAGACGGGACTGGACAAAAGCAGGACAACAACAGAATGCAATACAGACACCACCTTTAGCTCTGAGAGCACCAGGGCAACATGAAGCTCCCTCCAACCGCCCGCGGCAAAAAATAAAGACATGATAGGAAAACCACAGGAAATAATACAAAGACATCAAAAACAGACTGATTTCATCTTGCGCCTTAGCCCTGAGAGCACCGGGACAACAGAAAGCTCCCTCCCAAACATCCATGTTATCTATAAGATTTGTAATTGTCTAATACCTTTGAGGTGAGGTCTCTGTGGAAAACTCCTTTACTGTGTAGATATTCCATTCCACAGGCCAGTCCAAGTGCCAGGTGAATTCGGCTGGTCCATGGTAACTCCATAGTCTTGTTAGCTAACAACTGGTCCAAACTTCCTTCACTCATATACTACAAAACAAACACATCCAGTTGAAAACAAATGTTGATTGATTGATTGATTGGTGTTTTACGCTGTGCTTAAGGGTATCTCCCTTATATGACAGCGATGACTTCCAACACAAATTGACAGTAGTACAAACAAAAATGTGAAGTGTTTTCATAATGTTGGAAAGTTAATTTTCCTCCAGTGCAAAGTAAAGACAACATTGCTACTCTTCAAACAAACTGTCCTTAGCCAGAGAGCTAAAACAAATGTTGGGTCATTCTCTTTTCATCCATTTGATTAGGGTTATTTGTCATATTTAAGGCTTTTTTATGTGCAATTTAACCCAGTTTTGTTTGACTGAGGTTTAACATCGTACTCAAGGGTATTTCACTTATAATATATGACAACGTGCCAGCCCAATGGGTGAAGGAAACCACCCTCGACACCACTGGCAACAAACAAAGACAGGACGGG
>JAVFBW010015669.1:0-18834 GCA_034783835.1 Mopalia ciliata
CTGATAGACTAGTAGGAATCCTGATAGACTAGTAGGAATCCTGATAGACTAGTAGGAGCCATGATAGACTAGTGGGAACCATGATAGACTAGTAGGAGCCATGATAGACTAGTAGGAACCATGATAGACTAGTAGGAACCATGGTAAAGGAATGTGGATCCTGGTAGAATAATTAATAGGAATTCTGCTAGGCTTTTAAGAATCCTGGTCCTGCTTGGCTCTATGAGTTTTGTAAATTTCTTACCATAGGCCTCTCCTGAGTCCCGAAACATCCCAAATAAATTATTTGTAAGATTGATTGATTCATGTTTTACACTGTGCCTAAGGGTATTTGACTTATACGACAGGGGTGTACTCCAACAATAATTGACACAACCATAACCATAAAATGCGAGGTGTTTTGATACTTCTAAAAGGTTAATTTTCCTCCAATGCAAAACCTATCCCCACCCTTAGCTACTTCATTCATCTGCATAAGATCTATATACATTTAACGTTCATCTTCTTTAAATTGGTGCATTATTGTCTTTCCATTTCGTTTGGTGACAAAACTGATGACATCTTTCTTATAATCAGTTGCATTAGAGAAGACTAATCCATTTCACCCCTCAAAAATAAATAAATAAATAAAAAATAAATTAAATTAAATTAAATTAAATTTATTGTAATCTGTACAAATTATACACATTGTGCATAACAAACGTTGTTAAAATAAACATTACCACAAGCCTAGTCATACTTTAGGGACATGTTTGGTGCATTCTACAGAAGAACCTATTCTACTTCTTATGGACTCTAACATAAACATCTTGTTTGGCACTTTTTTTATTGGCTGATCTGTGGGTAACGCCGCCCCAAATATTGCCTGATATTAATGTGTGATGGCCTGGTAATGCATACAAAGTGTTGTTTCAGTCTTGTCCAGTATAGGAACTCTGTTAATAATATGTTTGGTTTGGCCACTGATTTGAATAGTCTGTGTGAAGTTCTTGCACTATATGATCATATAATTTAAATCACAGATGATGTTAAATGCAACCCATCTTACTTGGAGACATGTAGCAATGTCCTGTAGACTCAAGAAAGGCAGTGATATCACAAGATAAACCTTTATGGGGAGGTAAGAGTGGCTATCTGATTTGAGCAGTTAAGAGGCAATAAAGCTATGAAAAGCCTGTTGAGAAAGCCATGTGGTCAGGTAGTTTGTTTGGCCTCTGTTGACCCCTGGCTTGACCAGTGGACTAGACTGAGTAGTAGACATGGCAGACCTCAGTCACATACCATTATCACCACATATAGCCCATTGACTGAGCCACTGAGGTTCACTTGGATGGGCTATCAATGAGCGACAAAATCATAAACAAATGGGTTGGAAAGAACCAAAAAAGCCAAGTATCAAATGCAAGAGACCAGAGTAATAACTATCTACTCTATCGCCTTTTGTTAAAAAGTTTAACTTTACATCTTAAATTCCTCCATCAAATTAATGCAAATTATACCAGCTTTATAAATCATTACACAGCATCAATTGGAGTTTAACGTTGCACTTCACTTGAATGATGACGGATTGTCCAGTTTACATTGTTCCTTGCCTTATTAAGGTGGAAAACTGTGAGGAAACCTCTTAAAAACCACCCCTGCGATTGCCGGAGTCAATTCTTATGACTCACTAATATATCTGAGGGTCAACAAACGGACTTCATCCTGTGAAGAGTACATCGAGGTAGGCTCAGAAAGCGCACTCGCTAACCACCAAGCGGGCACAACAACATCAGAGGAATCCTAGAAAAATAATCTATGATGCATGGACACAGTCATATGTTTTTTTTCTTGGGGTGTTTATTGAGCTCTACATTATCATGTTTTAAAAGTTTTTTCCCCCATTGATGAACTGCTTCAACAATTATACTCCGATAAAAGATTTAATTTATGTGGATTGAGTAAGTGATCGATTGGGATTTATTGTTATACTTAAGTTTATTTCACTCACATAAGATGTGTCACCCCAACAGGTGAAGAAAACCACCCTTAACAACTCGGGCAACAAACAAAGACAAATATAGGACATATTACAATGGCATCAGAAACAAATAAGCGCCATGCTGTCCTTTACTTCTGAGTGTATCAGGGCAACTGAAAGCTCCCTCCCAACCCTCCGCTGTTTATGCGGAAAATATGATTTTACTTGATGTGCAGATTATTTCACTTATACATTGAATAACTGGTGTTTATGTCAAGCTCATGAGTATTTAGTTTGTTGATGGAAAGCATTTACATCATTAATGGCCCGTTTGAAAATTAAACAAAGGCATTACAGTTGACCTGTTATTTTATTCTAATATTGAGAAATACATGTTGATTAGTTTTGTTGTTCAAAAGAGCTCGTACTTTGATATTAATATAAGAATAACAACATATGTTAACAGCTTGCAAAATCACTATTCAAAATTTTAACAATAAGACAACAAAAAAAATGTTCACTATTATACATACTGACGAAAATTGTTATCTAAAATTATAACAATCTTTTTTAACCTTACACACTGTTATGAAGATTAAAAATGATATTTGTGTAGAGTAAATCCACTATCTTGATTAATGCAATAAAAACAGAACACGGAACAGAAAGCTAAACTGTGAGGAACACATGAAGAGATAAGTAATTAAGACATTTATCAACAAAATTAACATTAAAAATATGAAAATAGAAGACCAACAGAAAGATAGATTTTTTCAGCTTCCCTAGAAGTCCTCAGGAACTAAAATAATTATGATGTACGAACCAGCTTGACGTTTGCTAAAAACACAGCTCTTACAATTCATTTAAAATGAAGAAAAAAGGAAATCAGCACATCTGTGTCAGTTTATTATCAGTTGATATGCAGTCTCCGTGTAATAGAAAAATTAGTCTGTTCATATTTTTTTGTAATAAAATTAAATTGTGTTCAGCGTTTACTTACTATTTTTAAAATACCTTCTCAAAGCAATCATAATGACATGAAAATAAGGGATGTATAACTTTTTCTAAAATTCATCTATGATTTTGGTTTTGAAAAAAAAAGTCATCTGTTGATAGCTGATAACAGATAAAATATCGGGAAAAAAATATATAATTTAAAAATTGAAAATATGCATTCAAATCTCTTTTATGCCTAAAGAACCAAAACTAAATCAGATTGACATTTTCATCTGTGTAATATTCTAGGATACAACAAAGGTACATGTATCCCATATATGATAATGATCAATGGAAACCAGACTCAAAATATATATCCATTAACGGCACAACTTCATCAATGGTAGGAAAGGTAATTAACACTAGGTAATGAAGCTTGACGGACCTTCAAAGCAACCTTTTAATTGTGCAGGAAAATAATCCGTGGGAATATGAATTTGTGAATAGAAACAACACAAAAATAAATTAATTTACTGCATATGGCGTAAATTGCTTTTTCTTTTCAGTAAGTCAATTTTGGCGTTATTGTTTTTTTATTAAAAATGCTCTGAATTCTAACATTATGCATCGCAGCTACACTAGACTGAATAAATAACTTATTTAATACTTGTGTTGAAGTTGTTTTTAATATATATTAAAGTGTACACAACTTACATACATTTCTACGCAAATTCTTATTGTCTCTAAAAAAAATAAAGAGCTATATGTTTGTATATTTAAAAACTGGAGACTGTCACATACATGTACTGTTTTAAGTAAATATTTGTTCACAGTTATTTCATTGGTCTACAGATGCAAAAACTAATTTCATTCACATAAAAGAGTAGCAATTTTTGCAAATTAAATCCAAATAAAATGGAACCCTTAGAAAGATCAGATTCTTTTTCTTTTCAAATCAAGTCTCTTGAATATTTTTGTTTTGTATTTCCTCCTTTTTAATAAAAGTAAAATCTTTTAGTTTTTTAGAAAACAAAGATGTCCATTGGTTAAAAAAATCGTTAGACACTGTCAATTATATTATCATCAATCTCAGCCTTCTCAGGCATGTTGATGTGTGTGTCTGCGCAAAACAAGGCATTGCCACATCATGTTGAGGAAGAACAAAATACTTGGTACTAAATAATAATTAACAAAGTTATATTGATATTCTCTTCAAAATATTGTATTCAGTTTTAGATTTTATCAGTGGTATTTTCGTTATTTTGGAATAAAAATGAGAAAGTGTTATTCCAAAATAACGAAAATACTGTTAATCTTCACTTTCTAAAAGACACAAAAATTATTCTTTATCAGTGGTGTTTTTTGTTGTCTACATATAGATCGGAATTTGAAGATGCTTCTTTTTAATTTTTTTTATATAAACTGTTGAATCAAATGATACATTTTGCCTTAAATTATAAGTACATGTATGACCAATCAAAGATGAAGGCTTGCATCTATAGTTGCATGTATAGTGACCCCCCTGTAACATATTGATGACAGTCCTTATCTACCTCAAGTATATTACGGTAACTTCGTCATTCTCAGGGGCTGTCTTAACCAGGTTTCCTCATGGTTTTTTAACTGTATTTATTAGGGCCCTTTAGGAAGGGGACAGTCATTATATGAAGTTCCCAGCTGAAGTGAAACACTCTTGAGTATGACACTTATCCTATTGATTTGATGTTGGATATACTTAAGATCAATTTAGTTACTGGACAATGGCAAAGACAATGTTTGGTGGAAACAACCAGTGATATCATTGTCATCGATAAACTTACAACATATTCCAGACTTTTGTTCCACAGGCGCGTAGAAATCTGTGTGACATGCATTAAGATTTTCAGTAAACTAACTCGACCATAACACACCAGCAAAGGAAAATGCAAGATCAGAAATCAGAAAAATAGCAAATGAATTTTTAGACCTGGATGATAAATATTTAAAAAAAAAGGCAATATGAAAGATGAAAATTCCTACTTACAAAAGCAGGAATACTGAAATGACAATTAAGAGATAAAGAAAAAAATGGATTTACCTGTGTCATCAAACTGTATATCATCCCCTTCCTTGTATTCCCTGACTTGGTAAAATTGTGCGGGCATCAATGAATCGCCAAGGTTCTGCTTAGGTTGGAGTTGGTGCAGACTTTCTTTTTGCAGGTGCTTCATCGAGCGGATATGCTGTATAAGTCCCAATTTAGTCTTGGAAGAAAAATGACATAGGGCACAGTGAAAGTACTTATTGTCAGAATTGATGTGACTCTCACTGATTTGAAGGTGTCTAAACATCAGGGCGTTTGCCTCGTGTCGATGATTTGTTGTGTGGATTTGAAGTTTGTGAATACTGTTGGTAAAATAATCACATGAGTTACAGTGCACTTGTACTGGATTACTGACATTTAGGTACTTCAGACGCCATTCATTACTTGATCCACCCTCTCGTATATGGTTGACCAGTTGAAGCCGCTGCAAGTGTTTATCTGTTTTACAATGGAGCTGAAAATTCGCTTTTAAGTTGGTCTTGTAGCTACAGAGGTTACAGAGATAGGTTCCTGACGCAACAGTGATGTTCTCGTGCTCTCGTTGCTTTGTGCGATCCATCTGCATGTGTTGGTGTAAAGCTTCCACTGAATCCACAGAGTAAACATTGCAGACACAACACTGGAAAAGCTCAGCAGGATCTCCGATATGGCCACAATTTGCTTCAGGGGGCAACATACTGTCATGATCTTTGCCAGCCAGGTTAACTGGAAAGTTCATGTTTCCTGGCATAGTCAAAAACATGGGCTGGTCAAATTGGTCATAAGGGAATCCAGCAGGTGCTAGTTGGGGGAATCCAATCAAAGCCGGTTCTTGCTGTCCAAAAATACTAAGAGGATTTAGCTGCAGGTGCATGTCCCGCTGCATGTGTTTCATATTCTGCTGGAGAACCATCATGTTGTGAGTGTGTTTCTCACTCGTCATGTGAATCCGCAAGTTTCGAGCCACGTTAGTCTCGTAATTACACACATCACATCTCCACGTAGGCTTTGGCTTCTGCTGTTTCTTCTGCATGCTAGAGTCTTCGTAGGTTTGAGGAGCACTCATCTTACTCATCTCCGCCCCATTGGCCAGCTCTTGCATGTTGTTCAGATGTTTGTCAGACTGCATGTGAATACTGAGGTTTCCTTTGGTTGTTGTGGAATAGTTACACACATCACAGCGATATGGTTTATAGCCACAGGTGTAAGTCTCCCCACGTGCTAACCGGGGATGGGGCTGGGCTGTGATACAATACACACACTGGGTATCACTTTCTGGGTGTTTCTCTTTCATATGGATCTCTAATGTTTCCTGATATTTGTAATGCCAGTTACATTTTGGACATTTTAATGTTTTGCAAGAGTTTCTAGAGTGCATGACTGTCATGTGACCTCCTAATGACCTTGAGGAGCTGAGAACCATGTCACATTTTGGACACTCAACGCTATGGGAACGACCTTGAGGATGTTCATCACATGCCCCCAAAAAACCTCCAATAAACTGACCAGGTGATGAAAGAATAGAATCAGCCAAAGAGGATGGCACAGTACTATGAGAAATGCCATTCTGGGAGAGAAACAACGATGAAGCAGAGGTTGGAGTGTCCCTTGAATTTGAGTCGGAAATGTCAAAATGCGATCTTTGACTTGTGTGCTCTTTTGTTGCACTTTGCCCTAGGGAGGATTTCTTAAAAGCGGAATTATTTGGTGATTTAGGACTGGATGTCTTGAGGTTGTCTTCAGGGCTGCCCAAGTGAGCATCATAAAGTCCTGGAAACTTGGCTTTCAGTGAAGATGATGCAGACTTTGATACAAAGTCATACTCCTTTTCTCTAGATTTATGGCTTGATGAGAGGTCAAACGGGCTGTTGGTGCCTCGGATTCCACCTAGACAGTTGGCCACCGTTGGCTTGGTGTACACGTAGCTCACACTTGTGTTGTCTTTTGAAATCATAGGGCTTAAGCTGCTGGAATGGGTAAACAAATTTTCTGTACTACTAGCACTTGATGCAGATGAGGGTTGTGTAGCTGATGGATTGGGCTCTAGGAAAGAAATCAGAGGGTCTTTATTCTTCCCTACACCCTGAATGATGGCAGAAGCATTTTTACGAGACATTAGTCCTTTTTCTTTGTCATTGAGTGTCATGGCATGCTCACTCACAGCATGGGATACAAATGATTTGGCAAAACCAAAGGAAAGTTTGCAAATGAAGCACATGAGAATGGGTTTAGTTGGGACTGTGGTAGCTTCCACAGGTGAGGTAGAATGAAGAGACAGATCAGTGGAATCTCGTTGAGCACTTTTCTCAGATTCTGTGTTATTATTATCTTCTTTTTCCATTTTTCCTAACTTACAGCTACTTTTGCGAACATCATACACACGATAACTATGCATTATCGGAGCTTCTGGCATACTATGTTGAGAGGGAAGAACATAAAAGTTATTGAAAAAAGATGTTGGATTTTTCGGCACAAAGAAAGCGTTAGCAATTTGAGGGTAGGGAAGATTGGTAGAATCACAGCGACCCCTCTTATCGATGATGCTGCCTTCTTTAATGTCTATAAGCGATTCTGATTCACTGAGGTCTGAATCATCCCCTTCAATAATGTAAGCTGAACCATCAGGGTTATACACTATTTTTCCCTCAAAACTTTCTACATCACTTAATTCACTCTCATTGCCATTCGACCTATCAACATGGTGGTCGTTGTTGATTCCAGGATTTGACCGGGTCTTACTACAGTTGTGGTCCATGTAAAGGGACAAAGAAGCAAATTCTGTGTCACAATCTCCACACTCTATAGGATCCTCTTCCTCTTTATCAGACAAAGGGTCATCAAACATTATATAGTTTGAATTCTTCTCTGTTTTAACGTTTGGTTGTAATTCTGCAGAAAAGTTCTTCTGTGACAAGTTTTGGTTTTCTCCGTCACTGTCAATCATTTTCTGACCTGACGTAAATCCAGGACTTGACCTTAGACTGGCAGGCGCAGAGCCTGCTACATCATCTTCACTATCCAAGGAATCATCATCTGTTTCCATAGCAAACATGGCCGGTGTTGAGGTTTCCAATGGCAACTTAGCAGCATTCATCTCAAGTTGCACTTTGGCTGTTCCTCTGATGGTTGCCTTTGTGGCCGGCATATCTCTGCCATTAATAGATACTGGACACACTCCCCCATCGAGCGGAGAGAGTTTCGGAGATTGTAGCGTCATCCCAAATCTTGGACTTGCTTCTGCGCCATTGCTACTTGTGTAAGTCTGTACCTCCATCATGAACTGTCATGGCTGATCATTCTGATTGGAGCGTATCGATTCAGGGGGATTCAGCACTGGCAACAGAAAACAACAGAACAAATTAATGCTTCATTCCAAACATTTTGGACTAAATTAGGACAAAGTGAACAGGAAACATCACATAGTTAGTCTGTTCAACTCATGAGTTATTTGACTGATTTGATGGTATAGCCAGGTGTACGAAACCTCTAGCCATTGTGTCGCCCAGTGGGTGAAAGAAACTAACATGGCATCACGGGCACAACAACATGAGGTACTAAATTAGGCCAGGTGACATCACAGATCAGTATCACGTTGCCACTCAGCTCTTGCAAGGCCTAAGCAAAGGCTCACTTTGACTGTCCACAAAAGGCACATAAAAAAAAAGAAAAACAAAAATTAACCAGACAGAATAATTAGAAATGAAATCTGGTGTTATTCAGACCTTGTGAACACCTGATTTAATTAGCACCCAGAAGATAATAAAGATTAGGCCTGAAGTCATAGCCCGCCAGATCGATGAGCATCAAATTCTGTCTTAAACGTCACAACTTAGCACTTAGAATCGATGTGATTGAATTGGTATATTATAGGTATAAACCTTTTTTGAAGCCTCATGATAATCTAGTACCATCCCGGGGAAGTGTGGTCTACCGGACTCCTCATCTGTCTGTATCATTTTAAAGTTGAGATATAAAAATACCACTATTTCAAGTTTTTATATCTGTTTTGCTTTTAATCTATTTGCATGAGTTGAAATCACAATTTTCAAATGTTTGCATGGATTCTTTAGATTAATAAAAAATTGAATATTAACTTGTTGAAATTGTTTTTTTGGGATGAATAGAAACATGATGTTGCTAAATACCTACGATCTCAGTGAGAATTTTATTTTTTTCAATTGGTTAATTTATAATTTATGTTAAAACATATAAAAAACACTTGTCATTTTGACTGCAAAATAAAAAAAATTACAACACCTTGGGCTTTGTGCTAAGTTTTGTCTCAAATGAAATTTCAGTACATAAGATGTCCAAGATAAACTAAAAACATGTACATCGCTCTTACCATTCAAATATCAGTTGGTCAGTGGATTTAGTTACATAAATCTAAATTTTCTGAATTATTCAAATAAAAGGACAATTAAAAAACCCAGAAATTAACAAAAAACAAAGTCATACAAAACTGTCTCAAGTTAAAAAAGTGTGCTGAAAAAGTCCACATAAAGCCATCCTTTCATTTGCCAGACAAATGTGTTGAAGATATGATTTCTTTCAGACAAAATAGCTTGAAAAAAAAAAAGGCTACACAGTCTGTGTTGAACAACACGGGGGAATTCCCAATGTTGTCTTCACCAACAGAGAGTAAAGAATGCAGGTAAATATTTACAGGAGGAAGTTCATATATGGGGATAGGATTGACAACAACCACTGGCGTAAAATGTCCCGAGATCGATGTTTTAAAACAACACAACAAACTAACTTTTAAAGGCACTCTAATAAAAAAGCGAGATCTAAACAAAAGGGACTCCATAAGTCCTTTCTTCCAGATGCACAAATGTACAAAATAATTCATAACAGTTTGAGGCATAAATTGTTGTTAAATTTTAGCAGTTTCTCTCACTATACTATTAAGCGGTAGAGGAAAAATGTTGATAAAAAAGGAGTCCTTTAGACTATTAAAACAGCAAGCAAAACAATGAAACAAGTATCAAATTTTATATCATCTTCACCACATCCGTGCTTTGACATATCTGTTTCTATATGATAGGAGACATAAAAATAGCATGGCTTAATTTTAAAACGCCATAATTTTGACAAGAATTGAAACATTATACTTAATTTCCACTTTAAAACTTTGAAGGGTAATATTTTAGAAGTGTGGAGTGTGAACTGTCTGATATATAGTGATACAGATTTAACCAGCACGACTTGTCTTTTTAACCAATCACAAAATTCTCAATTCCATCAGTAAATTTGCAACGTAATCAATGAAAAATTTATTTAATAAAACTGCAGGATTGATTTTCTCCACAACATTGTGCACCATAGTATATATGTCAATCTCTTATATATATGAATTTTCTCAAATTCGATTAAGTGACATATCATAATATTTATAAACAGATAGTGTTTTAGTTCAATACAAATATATTTACTTAAATTTTCAACTATTTTACCGATCACAAAATTCTTAATAACATCAGTAAATTTTAAAAGACATTTGCAAAGAGATGAAAGTTTTACACAAATAATGTGCAGATTAGTATATCTGTCAAAAGCAGTTTTTCTCTCAAATTCTATTAAGCTTACATATCATAGGATAAATAAACATTTAGTTTTATTTGAATAAAAATATACTTATTTAAATATTAATATTCAAAGTAAGCTGGTGGTATTATTGATAAGCTGCATGTGGGAATCTAGTCAAAGCCCTGTGGATATGCAAATAAAAAAATATCTACAATAAAAAATTTCAATTTAAAAAAAAAAAAAAATTTAATTAAAAAAAATATAAATATTAATCCTTTTTTAACGTGATAGTATACTCTTTGGTTGAAATGACTTAACAAAAAATAAGTTGCCTATCACATCTGCTTTCATTTAAACAGTTTCAGGTATAGGCATATTTCTTCTGACAAAATATACTGAAAAACTGATTATTGTATATTTTTCTTCTCCCTACATTTAGTATTCTGATGTTTTAACGAAAAACAACAGTTTGGTGACCACAATTACTGGCAAGTATCTGTTCTGTGGTTTAGTCATTTACATTAAAAGCAAAAAATACCTTTTGTAAGAAGCCATTCTAAATCATTCCCTGTTTTATGACTCCGGTGAGCCACAATAGAGGTTCAGTCGAGGGGTTTAAAGTCTTATTGTTCCTTTCTGAAGAACATTTCTATTTTTCCTTCAATATTCAGTTATAGTAAAGGGTTCGACAATGTATTACGTGACCTGCCTTCATATGTCAATTATCATAAATACTTATTGATTATGTTTGTTTGATTTGTGATTCACTCTTAACTTACGGTAATTTCACTCATATGACAGCATGGTAGCCCAATGGGTGAAGGAAATGATTATCAAATTCACTGGCAACAAACAATGGTAAGGCAATCGCAAGAGGCAGTGCAAGAATCTATTACTAAGAGATCGACTTTATGTTGCCCCTGAGAGCCCCAGGGCAAGTGGAGCTCCCTCCAGCCCTCATCCTTATTCACTTTCATGCTGACACGATATGGAAAACTTGTTATACATTCATATGCCTAAAATGTTTTGTTGGTTTCCTTGATTGGGGTTTGATATAATAATTAAAAATGACTTCCTCAATCGCATTATGGCCATTACTGATTAAACTAATTGCAAGAATCTATATGTAAGTTATAGGCCTACCTGTTATGGGAATGTAATACTAATATTTCTTTGTATTTATTGACAAACTATAGAATGTACACCTATGTACAGGTGTAGACCAGCTAAAAATCCTGTTCAAAAGAAGTTTAGTTAACAACATATAAAGTCAGTCTAAAGTCAATTCAGCAGCAGCATTTCAAACCTTAAACTAAACACAACTATCTTATACCGGTATTATTAAAAGACAATTACGATGAAATTTTATGATTTAAATAATTCAGGATGTAGTCTCATTTCAAAGAATTCAGTGTTCAAAGGAATGTTCATACTTGAGAGACACTGACATAATTCCCTCCCTTTGTTCATTCCAACAGTGGTAAAGTGAAGCTACCATCTGAGTGTGAATTGTTTTGTTAGGTAACAATGATATCAGTTTTTGCAAAGTGTTTTTGATAATAATAATTCAGTTTATTTTAACAAAGTTTTAATTTCCGTGAAACTTGACCTTTTTCAAATTTTTTGCTTAGACATGTTTTTCTTGATAATGTACAGAATTAAACAAGGAAAAGTTTTAAGATACACTGTTAAGACAAAATTTTGTGCTTATGTCGTGTGGGCATTGCCGAAATATTTTTTTCAAATCTGAATAATTAAAACACAATTAATCTTCATAAAAAAAAGATAAAAAAATGAATATGCATAACAACAATGGAATACAATGTTACAGAGTATTCAGAGCATTTTCTAACTTTTAAAGGCATTTGAAAAGACCAGCAAAACAATCAAATTATTTCACTTTATTTCACTTTCCTTGTCGAGGAACTGTCCAGTTTTCAAAGAAAATCCACAGGCTACACCTAGGGTTTTATTGTGATTTAAAACAAAATGAGATTCTGTTCGGTAATACAACTGTGAATTTTTTAGTCAACTTAGTGTTAAAAGAACAAGTGTGGGAAGTTTGTTTAGTATTGATTTGAAGTACCAGTTCAATGGTGAACATTTATCATATCATGATCACTTGACCGTGACAGATCTGTAAATGAAGCAGACTGAAAATCGCTGAGCCTTGACCATCTTTAAAGGTTGTCTTTAATTTTAATCCACACAAGGAACGTCTCTAGCGAATCCCCAATTTAATTATAGGGCTGGAATTTGAGACCGTATTTGAAATTAATTAGAAAGTTACTGTGCTGTTAGATGGTAATGAGTTTGAGAATGCTTACAATAATTACCAACTCAGTGGCAAGAAGCTAGGACAAAATTTTAATAGCAATAATAATGAAATTGATTAAGAAGCATATTTCTGTACCATTTACAAAGTCTTGAAAAAAGTACAAAGAAGTTATAATTTATTTTATTTTCAAGTACCTTGATTTGTAATTATGCCATTGCATTTTTGGGGTTAGTATGTATTTTTTTCTTTCCAGAGATAGGTGTGTTACCCCAAAACAGGTAAGTGAAAGTAGTGATCTCAACACATCAAGAAAATTATAAGAAAATATTCTTTTAAATATGTTGACTAAGAGGGCTATGGATTGTATAATTAAAAAATGGAGAAAAATAATATTTTTGTTGAAAAACTTATGTTAGTCTTTGAGCAAGGGAAAAACATTTTTTTTTCAAATTGAAGGTGTACAGGAATAAAATAAAGCTGATAAGTTTTGATGTAAAATTCATGGAATCATTAAAATCACAATGGGAGAAAATTTAGAGAGAGAGAATGATACTGATTATTTTGAAAAGATCACATTAATTTATTTTTAATTTTTCACAGGGTGCCATTAAAAAGCAATATGTTGTTTAACTGCCAGATTGTGATAGCACAAGGTTTATGCATTTAATGTTTAACGTTTTCAAAACTAAAACAGTACAATAGTCAGAAAGGGCTAATTTCATGACAAAGAAATATATTACAACAAAATTATGCAAATTTTTGCAAATAAAATGTTGAGTTGACGTATAAAACATATTGTTAAATACAACATATTGTTGACTGGGTGTAGGCACTGCATCTGATCTATGTGAACATCAAAGGAGGTTGCTAAGAGTAGAATAGCGCACCTTTGTCAGGTGTCAATGGTGTAGCAGTAAGGGTGTTAGTAGTCAACACTTAACTGTACAAGTCCACATAAATACAGCCTCAATGAATACTGGGTCAGCAGGCTTTCTTCACCTAGTCTGTTCTAACCCATTGTTAACACTAAAACTGTCCAACTTAATGTACTTTGACGACTGTAGCTCTATGCACATAACTTGCAGAATAAAACATAGGCGGAGGTTTTGAAAGGCAACTGAAGGTTGAGAGGAAGACTCATGGGTAGACAGTGGAAATGTGAAGGAGTTAAAAGTGTAACGAAACATCCTATATTCAATTCTTCCCCATAAACCTTAAAAATTAGTATTTGATTTACTTTATACTCCAGGTGCCAAATTGTTAAAAAAAGTTTTCTGTGTTTGACAGATCTTATAAACAAAACTACATGAATTACAGAAGAAATATTTTGGTATAGGGAGTGAAGCTATGAAAATAGTGAATATATGTTATGACAAATGTTTATACTTAATTACATAGGTTAACTCTATTCTTTCCTAAAACGCTCAAATTGATGAGAGGTAAACTTTGACAAGTATAGCTCTAAACAAACGATGAATAAGCTAAAATGACAGTTTTATATCTGAGGCAGCGGTAGGTGGATGAACAAAAAATAACAGGATGCAATCAGCACAAATCCTTGATATTTGATATGATAGGATATTTTAAATTTTAATGATTTTTCACAACTTCACAAGTAACTTATATGAATAGTTTGAGTGGAGGTTGACAGCAAAAATGCACGTTGTCTTTTATTGAATTATGATATATCTTCTTTAATCAAGAATCATTTCATAAACGTTAGATTTACCAGTACATTTATTTCGAAATATTATAATCACAATATTAACCCTTTTTTTAACTGAGAATACAAATTTTTCCAGACAATGGTAAACTCGCAAGCAGAATGTCAAATTATTAATTATGGATTTTTATCAAAATTTATCTAAAGGTTTAAAAAAAATATACTTTTAATATTTTTTACCATATTTAAACATGTAACTAAAAAACCCCAACTAGAGGACACATTAGATTTTTTTTTGCACATTTGAAATTAATCAGGGTACAAAGATACTAAAAAAACTTATCTATTTGGCAATTTAAAATTTATCTATGAATAAATCTAAGAGAATAGTGAATTCTTGTCCAGTTTACAGAGAGTACCCTACCTGGTATTAAAATGGCCTATTCGAATCCCATAAATAGTGAACCGGTAAAAAGTCCAGAGTAAGAATTCCTATCTGGGAGGCCCTGTCTGGGTTGAAGAGTAAACCTGTGTCACTTCACGCCCTCCAGGGCACTGGGGCGTTGGGAGAACAGTGGGCAGGGCTTGTCGGCACACCACACGGGTTCTCAGGGGTCGTGGGCTTACCGGCTGACCCAGATTAATTCCACCAGTATAGAAAATCCTTGTCACAAATCATAGATGTTGGTTTGGTTAAAACTGCAGCCAGTGAGTATAGTAGCCGAGAGAATTACACAGATCCACAACAAGGGCTGATAGTGATGATAATAGATCGCAGACCTTTTGTGTCTCTAAGACTATCACAAATATTAGCACATTCCCTGCTAGGGCAATTTCTTTAAGGGAACAGGAGCAAGGCCTAACCACTAAGTTTCTTCCCCTGGACTGTAGTCTGTTTAGCGGGGTAGCCTAAGGGACAGACAGATAAAGGAAAAGCGTGCTGTCAGACTGGCACCCAGGGCATCGGCAGCCCACTCTGTAGGGTACAAGGTTGTGGGTTAGGGCTGCTGTTATAGTTGACTGTTACATGGACTGACCCACTGCCATCACAGCTGTGCTTTACTTGCTCTGCTTCACTATGATCCCTCACTCCTTGGCCTGTTAGAGCAAGTGGCCCGGCTCTCAATTACGGTGTGCAGACAAATCACTCATTAAGAGCTACAATATGGGGCAAGGGTATTTATCCTCCTGGTAGCAGTACCAATCCCGCACCCAATATACACACAGCACAAGTGTCAAAACCCACAACTGATGGCAAAAGGCAGTTTGATCAAGTTACTTAAAAAAAAAAAAATGCCACAAAGTGTAGACTACCTTAAGAAACTCTTCTGCCTTCAAAGGAGAGACACTAGCTAGGTGAAGGTATTAATTGTGAACGGGCATATTAAAAACAGAGTGAGAGGAGGCTTGGCCTGTGTCCATTGATACGTTAACCATGTTTGGGAGCATCCCACAATGCCCTTTTCTTTACGAGAAAGATAAGCTGAATCTTACATGAATGTTGTCGTGGTATCCCTTGTCATCTCTCAGACGTGATCCGATCCTGGTATAAACAGTTAGTCCTTAAGATTGTCTTTTCTTTCCAAAGCTCTGCTTAATGAAACACTCTCAGAGATAGAGAAAGAGAGAGAGAGAAAAAATTGCTTTCATATTCATATTTCAAGGTGTCATTTGTTGGAGTGATGGATGGAAATTAATGAGCTGGGACCATCTCCCCCCTTCTCATTATCAATATCGGCCAGTTCAAAGTCCAGCTGTTAGTGGAAATATGGGCGCTCACACATTGATAGCCTCAAATACCTCATGACACTTCTAGGGGTAGAAAAAATCAATAAAGTTAAGAACAATTCCAGTGTATTCTTCAACTTACCAGGGCAGGAAACCCTGTTATTTGTTTAGGAGAAGAGCAGGTGAATACTTTCCATTGTCCCAAGGTGTTCCCCCAATCCCAAGCCTTTATTTATGTCAACAGATAGGGGAGCCCATCCGAAACAAAAGCGTGAACATTCGAGGAAAGTCTGTGTTTTTTTAAGATCCTCAAAATTCTGATGGGATTAAGTCACTCTGATGAGCCGAAGAGAAATCAGAAAATCTTGGCTGCTGGACACGGCCTTAGGGAGTGCGGGGTGGCAGGGCTATACAGAAGCCATAGAAAGAACATGGATACAGAATACATAATCACATGGCCAAGAAGCGTGCAATTAAGAGAAATTAAACGGAGAGGAAAAAAGCCAAGAGCTGTGAAGAAAAATCAGAGTGTGCGAGGGCGAAGGAGTCAGGTCCTGGCGAGATTAGAGAACACTTGTGCTCCAATGATATTAGTGATTAGACCTTTCACCATGGCAACCCCGTTTAAGCCAGTGTATTCAGCTAGTGCATTAACAGTAGTGAGAAAAAAAACTGTAACAATCATAAAACACCAAGATGGTGAAAAGGCTGCGAGATACAGTAGAACTTATGCTGATTGGAGCTGGGGAAAGGGGAGGGGGTTAAATGGGTCAAGCTCACTCTTTAATTAGAGGGGGGATAGGTTATAAGGCGGAGTCATCATCTTTCTGATATTATAAATTTCTTTTCTCAGCAGGTCAGTGGCTGAGGAGTAGAAGCCGTGTGATTTTATATTAATAAATATGGCCCTGCCTTCTTGGAGAAATGAGCCTGGGCCGGCGAGAGATCGAGCAGGCTGCTGAGGCGTTAGAAAGGCTGATTGCTAACACTTGCTCAACACTGGCTATATTGCCTCCAAGCTGTGAAAAGAATAGATCTTTACAGAAGCTTTATCCGCTATCATGGTATACAGCTAACGGTTGACCCATGTCCTCATATCTGGCCTTTATTCCTTTCTGGTCGTGGCCTTTCCCAGCAGTGTGACTGACCCCTGGGCCTAGGGGTTATCCTCACAGTTGGGAGTCAGGTTACTATCTGACACACCCCTTATCAATTCCCCCAATAGGTGAGAGGGTGAGGGGAAAGTCTGTTGAATATAACTAACTAAATACCTGTACAGGAAAGATATTAATCCATCAAAAAATTTTACGATATTGAAAAAAAAAGAAGACTTTAAATGAATTAAAATTTAAACATTACAATCAAAAGTTATTAAAAATAATTCCAACACTTTGCATTGAACTGCTAAAGTTTCCTAACTAAGCAAAGCTCCAATCCTTTATAATACTGAAGATTATTCATCACATAAAATGATTGATCAATAGATTGAATTTTTGTTGATTGATTGATTGATTGGTTGGGTTTTTTGTCCTTGACAGGAATGATTGTCAATACAATCCCAGGCACAATCAGTATGGCGTGTGGTAAGACAAAGTCTTGGGAGACCTCTATTCCTATCATGGTATGTGGTAAGACAAAGTGTAAGGAGACCCTTTTTCATATCATGGTATGTGGTAAGACAAAGTGTTGTGAGACCTCTATTCCTATCATGGTATGTGGTAAGACAAAGTGTTGTGAGACCTCTATTCCTATCATGGTATGTGGTAAGACAAAGTGTTGGGAGACCCTTTCCCTGTCATGGTATGTGGTAAGAGAAAGTGTTGGGAACCCTATTCCTATCGTGGTATGTGTTAAGACAAAGTGTTGGGAGACCCCTATTCCTATTGTGGTATATGATAAGACAAAGTGTTGGGATACCCTTTTTCCTATCATGGTATGTGGTAAGACAAAGTGTTGGGGACCCCTATTCCTATCATGGTATGTGTTAAGACAAAGTGTTGGGAGACCCATATTCCTATCGTGGTATGTGGTAAGACAAAGCGTTGGGAGACCATTTTTCTTATCATGGTATGTGGTAAGACAAAGTGTTGGGAGACCCTTTTTCTTATCATGGTATGTGGTAAGACAAAGTGTTGGGAACCCCCATTCCTATCATGATACATGGTAAGACAAAGTGTTGGGAGACCCTTTTTCCTATCATGATACATGGTAAGACAAAGTGTTGGGAGACCCTTTTTCCTATCATGGTATGTGGTAAGACAAAGTGTTGGGAACCCTCATTCCTATCATGGTATGTGGTAAGACAAAGTGTTGGGAACCCTTATTCCTATCATGGTATGTGGTAAGACAAAGTGTTGGGAACCCCTATTCCTATCGTGGTATGTGTTAAGACAAAGTGTTGGGAAACCCCTATTCCTATCGTGGTATGTGTTAAGACAAAGTGTTGGGAGACCCCTTATTCCTATTGTGGTATGTGGTAAGACAAAGTGTTGGGAACCCCTATTCCTATCATGATACATGGTAAGACAAAGTGTTGGGAGACCCCTTATTCCTATCATGGTATGTGTTAAGACAAAGTGTTGGGAGACCCCTATTCCTATCGTGGTATGTGGTAAGACAAAGTGTTGGGAACCCCTATTCCTATCATGATACATGGTAAGACAAAGTGTTGGGAGACC
>JAVFBW010015780.1:0-18832 GCA_034783835.1 Mopalia ciliata
TTGTGTCCGTCGTCATATAAGTGAAATACCCTTGAGTACGACATTAAACACCAATCAAACAAACAAAACAAACAAACTGTATGTCCGAGAAGCTTGTCCAGGCTGTATCTTGGTTTCTATTTCTCTTCTTTATCTTAACATGAATTTCACGAACTTTTTTACTTTACAAGAATACTAACCAAAGGCAAAAGACAAAATAACAAAAATATGTGTTTTACAACTTACAATAAGTTGGGTTCTTTATAAATTGTCATATATAAACTCTGTGTTGTTTTTTTTACAAACAGATTGAAGAGGAGGTGGAGTATATAGAAGTAGAAGAAGAGGTGGAGGTTACTGATTATGATGAAGAAGGTTCTGTTTCTAAGGAGGAAGATGTTCAGGTTCAGGGCGGAGAAGAATTGGACGACGAAATCCAGGAAAGTGAGGCCGAGAGTGATTCTGAAGGTCAACATGCAAGTGAAAATGACAGTGATTGTGAAGCACCTTCAAAAATGATCACTGATGAAGAAATGTCTGATTCTGGAACGGTGCAGGAGAAGGCTGCTGATTTGGATAATCAAGGTCAAAAAAAGGTCGGAATTGCTCCAATTCTTACTAAAGATCAAATGGAGATCTTGGAATTAGAAATGAGAGCACGAGCTATCAAAGCAATGCTTAATAAGCCACGTAAAACACAAACTGTTGATTCGTCTGGTAATTCTGATGTACTAATTGCTTCTGGTGATCAGCAAAGTGTGACTAAGGACATACACGATTCAATTAAAGATATGTCTGATCCATCTTGTACAGGAATTGACCAAAAACTTCAGCATGCATCTCTTGAAGAACAAGAAGTAAGACCAGACCGTGGAACTATATTTCCCAGAAAGAGTTCCAAACAGAAACAGTTTAGAAACTTTAACGCTACAACTGTGACAAATGAAGAGGCTGTTTCTGAAAAAAACTATGACTATAGCTTAAAAGAAGGACCAGTGTTCTCTAGAGATGGAGATAATGTGGGTACCGGTAAAACTGATAAAACATCTCATTCTGATGTCGCGAATAAACTTGATGATGCTGAAAGTTGCCAAGAAAGCAAAGAGACTGGTTCCATTAAACAAGAAATGGATGAGGGTGAAGGCAAAGAAGAACAAGCACAGAAAACTATTTGTGGAAGAGATCAGAATGAAGCTAAAAGTTGTACAGGAAACACCAGTCATATAACAGAGAATTTGAAGAATATTCACGGAAAATCTATGTCTAATCCAATGATTTTGAAAGAAGGAGAGCTTGGGCTTAATTCTCCTAGCTCAACAAGGGAAGTAAGCAGCGCTTTGACAGATGTGAAACCGGAGATCTCTGAAAACATTGCTGTAGAGTCCTCAGACACTGAAGAAGGGGAGGTAACTTCAGAGGAAGATTAAAAATTTAGTTATTAATGCTCACATTTTTCAGCTGAAAATGTTCTGATTGTGAATAAATTGAGCTTGTACTGAGTGGACATTTTCCCCCATAAATTGAGGTGTTGTGACATCAAAATACTACTGCTTTCTTTTTTCTGTGGCTTATTTAAAGTGTATAAAAGCAGTTACAGAATGAATTTATTTTCATGACATCTAAATGGAGACACGTGAATATTGGATGATGACCTGCAATAACAAGCTTCGCAGGGATACAAGTCTCTGTGGTTAAATGTACAATATAGGCACTAAGTTCATTTATGAAAATTATTCACAAGGATTAGTCTATCTGATGATGACCTATGATATATGCAGATCTGCCTATCCCAGAAGCAATTTATGTGTAAAAACAATCCTTTTTAAGAGTATATTCTAACCACTGCGTGTATTTTTATGATACAGTATAGCATGGAATTTACATTTCTGTGAGTATTTTAATAGCATATTGGTGTATTCAACATAAATAATGTTATTGTATATCAAATACTCCAGAATATGCCGGGTAGGCAGGTCTGTACATGCATCATTACAGTGGGTAAACACACGTGCTATTGAAAGATGCTATATAAAATAAAAATAAAACTGTGGAAGGGTCGATGTCTGCTTTTCTATGTAACGTTTTCGCTTTTCACAAGAAGCAAAATAAATGTGATGTGCCACTCTCCAGCATTACTGTAGTTACACTGCATCGAGAGATTTTGATGAACATTTGATACCAGATTAGTGTATCTTAACGCAGACCTGGGCTGTTGGGGAGAATGGTCAGAACAGGGTTTCCCCATGGCTATGGAATCTTACTTGAGGAGGACCGATTTATAGGTTTCCCAAATTGTTTGCAGTCTTTGTTTAAATTTGTGTTTTGACAAATTTCACCATCAGCTAAACAATGAAGATTGTGTTTTAAAACAGTTTTGCTTTATTTTTCACCAAGGTACATTTATGTATTTAAAAAAATCACCAAACCAAAGGAAAGTTGTGCCTGAAAAGATTGCAGCACAGGCCTGTAATCGGTATTTAGATTAAAACATGTTAAATTTAACAATTCTTTGTACATGTACAATTGTAATATTGCATTATACTTTAGACTAAATATATTATTTGTATGAATGATTTTGTTTGATGAAATAATAAAGTTGTATACTTTTTCACTTTGTGAGAGTCTAGTTAATTTGGTGAGAAAGAGATGTGATGCTCACAACAACATGGTTGCTGATTGTGTGGGTCTGATAGTTGTCTAGAAGGATGGACTGTAACACGCTGTTACAAATTCAGATTAAACTTAAAAGGCTTCTTTCATTATAATGTACAAGCCACATAAAAGACCATTTAAGTAAGAAAACCGTTTTTTTTTTTACTAATTTGTGGGAATTAAAGCTGGGATTACAATATATAGGGATATGAACCTCGTCCTTATCTAGGCCCATTCCACATAAAATCAGGTACATTTCCGTAAAGTGTTTAGAAAGCTGGTGAGCTTGACAGTTGTCATTTGAAATATTGATTTATTTGAATTGTGAATGAAACTTGACAAGCATTAACATCTCTTTGACGGATTTACATGGTTGACAAGTGAGTGAATGTAAAACTGCCATAGCAGTTTGAGACACCAAAAGAGTCCCGATCCCCTTCTCTTCCTTCAATCGGCTGCCATTTTTTTTTATTTGCAAATACAAGGTTTTTCTAGCCCAACATTGATGGTTTTTTGACCCAAGAGTCCTTTCACTGATTGATAATAATTCTTTTGTTTATATGTACTTAAGTCTTTTTATTTTTGAAAAATGTAAAATGAAAGAGTGAAATCAAGTAATTTGGGTTCAACGCCACTGCCTTTTTCTCTTGCATAAAGCATCTTGCCAGTTTACGTGCTTCATGAGAGATTTTGTGATTTTATTGGCAATTCAAGGATTAAAGCTCGATATTCTAATCCCAGATTTACGTCCCTGTTTTAGATGCGTATATGAGGTGGTATGCTCAAAGAACTTTAGACAATTTGAATACTAAAGAGATAATTATCACTCAGTCCTGTTTTCATGAGTGGCAGTGTTTGATATTACTTTATTTTATTTAAATGAAACTAAATACTTCTACACTGAGAATATTGCCGTGCCAGTGCATTTTAAGGTGCACCTTCATAAACAAAGAGGGCCATGGCTTAAATGCACTTACTAATCCTACTTTGATGTTAATTCACCGGAATGGTTTATACAAGGTTTAGCGTTTTCCTCCTGATTTTCCACCATAATAATCCATCGTCATATAAGTGAAATACCCTTGAGGATGAAGTTAAACACCAATCAAACAAAAAATATACAAGGTTTACTCTTGGTTCTTCAAAGTAATTAAACAAAGAACAGTGTGTAGTAGACAATTCATTGTCATATTATTGAAATACCTTTGAGTACTACATTTTACGACAATCAAACAATCATAAATAGAGAGCCACACACAATTTGTGAGACATGGTTGAGGTGTTCAGGAGAACTTCACAATCCTTACCAACGGTCATTTGGTGTGTGTGAATTTTGAGTGACCACGGCAACGGAGGGTAGTAACTAACTTACATTCCATTGTATGACGAGAGAGAGATTCATTACTCTAAGGGAAATAAGGACATCAGGTGCAGCTGGGAGAATGCTAGCATGAACATTGGGCACTAAAAGACACAAAAATTATTCATTAGGCTTATATGTTTGCTCCTTTTAATAATTCGGACATTCCTCTTGTCGACCATGGTAATGGCAATATGATAAATAAGACGACAGAGCTGATTGTCTCAGCTAGGAGAATAACGCGTTTCTTTTTTCAGGCGAAGGTTTTTTATTGAATGAACTACTTTTCACGCCACAACCCCAGTATTGTCACTCCTGAGACATGTGATAACATGTTATGTTAACATGTGAAAATAACATCCAGGTTCATTTTGATTGGTTAACACAAGTAAAACGGATTACTAAGGTCATCTAAAATTCATGGTTCATATAGCTTTGCTGATATGGCATACCATTCCCATGATCTTTAAAAATGGTAAAATAAATATTGTTCTTGACCCTATTGCTTGATACTATTAGCTTCATGTGACAGTCACTGGAGTACATGTCAGATGTCAACCGAGAAAATCAGCTTTGGAGTAATTATTAGAATGTTCAAAGGACTTTAACTGGAGCAGACATGAAATGGTTGGTCAGCATTATGATGCTCTGTGGAACACCAACGGATTGAAATGCATAAATCTAAGAAGTGGTATATTTATAATGACAAGGGTGTCCTTTCCAGAGGTAGTCCTTCCCAAGTATATAATTATAACTGATATAATATAACAACAATTTGTTGTAACCATTTCTTCACGACTTCACTGGCATGAAGAGACCTCTTGAAAACAATAAAACCAGTCAGGTATGTCATAAATCAGTGTTATCATCTCACTTTGTCACAAGGAAATGCCATATCAGTGTTATACCACCAATCAACAAAACAGTTCTTAAATAAAAGATAACAAAAGAAAATTGATAAGTTAATGGGAGTTTAATCTGAAGTTCCTGGCAGAACATAAGACCTGATGTAGAATAAAATGTACCTGGCTTACTCAATTATAAGATCCTCAAAATACACAATCTAATTTCAAAATGTACATTTTTTGCTCGATATCACATTACAATAGGTCTTTGTCTATTTACAATGATGACATGACAGTGGGCCAACTCAAAGTGATAATTAAAATAAATACCTGAAGATGATAACTAATTACAAATTTAACAAATAAATTGATAAACAAACATTAACTTCTTTGACAGAAGGTTTAATTTTAGTCACAGTATTGTAACTCAATCTCCCTACCATTTGAAGATATAAGCAATTTTCTGGACTCAAACCTGAAATAAACGTGTTTTCTGTTTCATTGGCAGAATACACAAATTATATTTCTTTCATCACTGTTATCGTCTGAAATCATGTTCCAAATGATATTGATGCTTATCAAAAAAACTTTTGAAGTTTCAGAAATAATGTTTTTTTCCACACATTTTTTCCTCCATCCGTCCAGGTTGAAAGTTTAAAAATTACAGAAATTATACTCCTCTTGAGTTAAGTCGGCAGTTTCACGATCTGAACTTCTGTAGATACTTTCCCCACAATAATCAAAGTGCTGCAGAAACTAAACTTAGTATTTGGCCATTGTAAAAATTTAGCAAAACAGAAATAAAAAACTAAATATGTTAACGATATATATGTACAGATAATACTTATCATAAAAACAACAGATACATGTATAACCATGGCACTAATATATTTAATGTTTTTTCGGAAACATTTCCTTATTTTAGTCCTGAGATAAAGTCATGATAAAACCACTGTGGAAATAATACAAGGGCGATAACTCTGTCAAACGGGAGGTAACTCTGCCGCAACACACTTGTGTGGATTGGAGAAAATATGACACCTGAAGGACATTCAGAGTTAGCCAACATAAAAATCAAGATACTTGTGGTTGTTGTTACATGAAACAAAACATTTCACTGCTTGTATATGACCGCAATATCATGATTTTAAAAAACATTTGCTGTTTTGAGGAGAACCCCTTGTGGCAATTCAGGCCTTGGGAAAATCTGTGTAAATAAATAAACTATTAATTCTCACTTCCAGTTTTTTGGGAAAGTTTGGAAACACAAATGTTTTTGTGTAAGGAATCTGGTTTGGAAGAAACTTTTGTCTAAGTCCTTTTTGGGGGTCAATAATGACATGGAATACAGCATTGAGGCTATATTTGGTTGTTGAGGTGAACTTAACAAAGAGAAACACTTAATTAATATAAGGTGATAAATATCCACAATTGGCACTGACTATGTGTTGTCCCTGAAATCTGAAAGTCACTTTGTCCATGATATTAAACAGACTAGAAGAGTCCAAAATGTTAACTGAACATGGGTAGAACAGGTAGTTTGTCCTGATTTTTGAAGGTAGTTAAAAACTGGTGTTGTTGGAAGTTCTGTCGTTGTGAATGTGGTTGGATATTTATCTTCTTTCACAAATAGGGCTTTTATACTCTGACCAAAGGTGCTGAAATGAGAAGAGACAATAGCCATATTATTATCTGACAGATGTTAATTAAAGCCTTGATATAGCCTATATATCATTGTTTCATGAGAGTTTCAGTACATGATGAAGGAAATTTAGTTTTATTTTATAACCTACTTATTATATATTCCATATATTACATAAAAAATCTGCAGTTAGACGATGTCTTGTCATTTGAAAAAGGAATGTCACACGAGAATAAAATCCAAAAGCTCTTAGTATAAAAAAAAATAGCACAAAAAAAGAAAGATGTATGAAGTTTGCTATATCATAGTTTTTTTAATGAAATTGATAATAGACATCACTTACTCATCTGTTTCCAGTTTGACCCAGAGGTCATTGAAGCGTGGTTTATTCCTGTCTCGCCCTTTTTTACGATGGTGTTTCCTTCTGTTTTCTGACCGGTGTCTTTTTCTGTGGACAACAATAACATGTTTATTAGTCGAACATCAGCATTTATTGTACAACATTGTAAGAGATCTTCTACTGAAAATTATTATTCAGGAGATAGAAGTCTATATTTTAAAATGTCCGTATGTGGAGAAAGGGACTTCTAGGATGCTGGGTTTTTTCTAAAGGTGAATATTGGCACCACAGTCCTATGTTACATCACTCTTGATAACAAACTAAAACATTTATCACTGGCTAAGTACAATATAAAACTATGTTTAATTCTGAATTTTTTATTTCAACTGTTTTTTTTTATATTAATGTATGTAGGATCAAATTAACATTTAATGTGATTTATTGATATTGGTAAATGAATTAATTATATTGATAAATGATTGATCAATACCATCTGATTTATTGATATCTATATATAATTGAACTATATCACTTGATTTATCGTTGTCAGTGAATGATTTGTCAATTATGAATATCATCTGATACATCAGTATCGATAAATGATGCGCCAATATTACCTGGTTTATTGATATCTATATATAATTGATCAATATCAATTAATGGCTTATCAATATCACCTGATTTATTGCTATCTATATATAATCGTTCAATATCACATGATATATCAATATCAATTAATGGCTTATCAATATCACCTGATTTATTGATATCTATATATAATCGATCAATATCACATGATATATCAATATCAATTAATGGCTTATCAATATCACCTGATTTATTGATATCTATATATAATTGACCAATATCACATGATATATGAATATCACGTAATTGCTTATCAATATCACCTGATTTATTGCTAATTCTTTTATTGATATCATCATTCATTCATTTATATTAATTATTTTAATGTCAATTTGGCCTTCCATATCATGATAAATTACAATGATGTCTTAATAAGTGTTCTAGTTTTCCAAGAGAACAAAACCATGTGAGACCACAATCACTGTACCTGTGTAATACAGGTAGATAGTCTATATGGCCTTGTACCATGAGGGGTGGCATGGGGTAATCTGCTGACATCGCTGTAAGTGGCAACAACGGTCTCTTTCGCTTCCGTTTCCGTAAATGTCCACCTGGTCTTTGTATTCTACAATGGCAAGAACCTGTCCTATAGATTGTGGGGGGATTTTGTTTGATGTCTCACACTTGTCCACTTATGTTTTTTTGTTGAGGACATTTCGCTGGAGTTTATTGAAAATATTATAGTCTTGTTCAAGTTTAGCTTTTATATTGTAGAGTTTACAGTTCAGCGTTCGGGTACGGTTTTCTGATGATCTTAAATTTTCAGTTATTGGTTGATATTCAAAAGCTTTCTGGTACATTTCAACTAAACAAATAACCAACCAATTTAACTGCTATTTTCAACTGAATGACTTGCTCGGCAAGCTGATGGAGTTTTATTAACCACTTGGTATTATATGTTAAATCTGATATTAGTATATGATGTTGTTGTTTACTGTTTGAGGTGTATATTTGTATATGAGCGAGTCACATGTTGTGGCTCCCTCAATTGCGGGGGTGGTTTTTAAAAGGTTTCCACCCGGTATTCCACCATATTGATGCTATGGAACAGTGCAAAGTGGACAATCCGTCTTCATATAAGTGAAATACACTTGAGTACGACCTTAAACCCCAATCAAACCAACAAGACAAACTGTTTGAGGTACATGGAGTCTACCAATTAAGTGAATGTGAATTGTTAAAAAAATTGTAGAGCCGGATCACTTACATAGGTATGGTGACATTTGGTAGAGTGTGCTCTATCTCGTAACCATCCTCTTTTAATTTGTCCAGAACTGTGTCATTTCCGAGAAAGTGACCTGAAAACAAATAAACAAATACATTTACTAAAATACCTATTTGCCCTTTGTTACAATGTGAAATAATTCAAAACCATGAATCTTTAAACATCAGAACACCCTGAATAAAGCCCTTGGCTGGCGCGTAGGGATTAGCCAGTGTGCTTTCTAAAGCCTACTTTGATGTACCGTTCACTGTGTCAGAGTCTGACTGTCGACCCTTAGGTATATGAGGGAGTCACAAGATGTGGCTCCGGCGATCGCGGGGGTGATTTTTATTAGGCTTCCAACCAATTTTCCACTGGGGCAAGGAACAGTGTGAAGTGGTCAATCCATCATCATATAAGTGAAATACCCTTGAGTACGATGTTAAACCCCAATCAAACACACAAACAAACCCTGAATAAAAATGTTCCAAGAGTAATATGAAACCGCTGGATTCTGACAGTCCTGATTTCAAGTCCCAGACAGGTTTCAATCTGCAAAATTTTCTGAACTAGAAACTGTTCAAAATAATAAAGTAAAATACTGAAACTTTATATGTTAAAAACAAGCCTGATACACAAGGACTGTTTATCTCTATTTATTGTGTGTTTATCAGATATCCTAAGATAATAAGTAGAGAGAGCATCTTTGGGCTGATTGGATATCACTGGAGATAAACACCTGCTAGAGTTAGTAGAGCATTCTGTGATCCTGGGGTTCTCTGATATATCACAGACAGATTGTTTTACCTTCCATTACTGGGTAAGATAAGGCATTCCCCATTGAAATCTAGCAGAAAACTATAAATAACACCAGTCTAAAAGGATGACAGAGTTTGGGGAGTACATATATTAGTGGTGTCCTTAGTTTGAAACTTTGTAATCAATCCTTTTTTAAAAACAGTGGAAAACTTAAGGGTTCAGCAGTCCAGCACCCTACACACTCTGTTTACAGTTGTCGGCCTGATTAAAAGAGCACTCAACGCTCCCACCAATCAGCCTCTATAAACACTACACATTAACAACTGGCTTTAATTGAGGCTGCTGTTGAGTTTGTGAGTAAGTCTGCAACAACCCTTTTTAGTTTGGCAACAAAATAGGTCCTAATTTTCAACAAAATTGTTTGAAATATCATAACCATTTTGACTCAAATAATGGATTTATCTTCCTTCCTTACAGAGAAAACTTTGGAAAGTTTTACATTACTGTAATTGTAGATTTAAATGCTGTGTTAGTATTTTATCCAGCAGAAGGTCACTGAGGTGAGATGATGCTTAAACGGTTAACTGGATAACAATGGGTGGGGTTAAATTTATAGTGTAGAAACATTTATGATGCTAGTTTGAAGCTGTTTTAGGAGGTATTTTATTAACAGATTAAGGTGACATTTCCTGTTTTGGATTGAAGCAGTGTTTACTGCCTCAGTTGACCAGCTAGCTGACAACATATCATCAGATAACAACCGAATCTGCAGCTCAGTGGTTAGCTTGTAGCACAACGGATTTGCGATCTATGTACCTATTACAGGTTCGTTCCCCACTAAACTGTGGGTATATAACAGTCACATGAGGTGGATTTGACTTCGCAGAGATGGATAAAATGTCAAATTCTCACAAACACAAAATGTAAGACCACAAATTTCTCTCCAAATCCTAAATAAGGTCCAAAGGTTTGTCAGAAAAGTGAAAAAGGCTCTGTATATTTAAACTAAACACCCTGTGATGAAAAGAGATAAAGGTCTTGAGCTACGTCGATCCCCTGGAAAATCTTGTGACCATACAACCCATGGTCACGTAAAATCTGGTTAGAAATTAAAAAGAAAAAAATTTTATTCTAATTTTTAATTATAATTTTTTATAAATCCCACTCCAATATCGAAGTCAAACCGAAACAATTTGAATTTATCGCATAAAAGTCAAACATATAGTATATGTTGTTATCATTTTTTTTTTTTAAACTTTATTTGCCGTATGTAAAAATCTGGTGAGAAGTTGTTGGTAAATACTGTTGGATTTCACTTCTCTAATTGAAAAATGACGAGTCAATTTTGAAAAATTTCCCCGGGCAACTTTGAGGGAATACACATCAATGAACCTGTGTGATAAAGAAGCCTAACATAATGCCAATTCTAGGAACTTGTCACATGTTGACAATATAACACCAAAGATCCTTAAATCTATGAACATTCAGTTAAAATATGCTAAACAGACTTTCTGATTTATCAGCTGTGGTAATATAAACGAACATTGTCCAACCACACAAACTTCACTACTATAATGGGAGAAACATCAGGAGGAAATATCTTAATTATGACAGCTCAACAATAATTCACCCATAACAAGTAAGATTTTATGCATTTTCAACTTCTGGATTTCTGCGTTTGAATAAATCCAGAAGTTGAAAATCCGCAAATTCTTACTTTATATTATGTAATAATTCCAGCTTCTAAATGCTGCTAAAACAAATTAGTCACCCTCATAGAATCTGATTATATGGACTTTATAAAGAGTACCATGCACTCAATGAACCAAATTGGTTTAGAGCTTTGCACAAAGATGTAGGACCATGGTGATTTTTATTAGCGTGACAGCTCCTGGACCCCATCCCTCTGCCACCAATATGAAAATCCTTGCACTGTCATTGATCGATATATTTCAGAGTTGCAGTCTGAACTAATAATTAATTTGAACTTAACTATATCTTCGAAACATAAACTGTACAAATTGGTTTCTTTGAACATAAAATATTTAAACTAAAATAAAGGCAAACGACAAAATTTTTAAAGACTTTGAATTGTCATAAAAAAATTCAGTATAGAGCTAGTCTGGTATTAAAACTAAAAAAAATATAGAAATTTTAAATTATAAGTTTTGTTTTTGAGTTGTTTCATGGAGGCCATTTTAAGCTATTTACATTTTAAATAACACAAATTTTTCAAATCGTGCTTTTTTTAGCAACAGAGTGTGATGTTATTTACAGGCTGGTCAGTTTACTGACGAACTTTAAAAGAGACGGTTTGGAATGCCGGGAGAATGCCACAAGTAAAACATTGAAAAAGGCCGGCAAGTTCAAGTTTTTTTTTACACGGACAGGTCAACTGGTCAAAAGCTAACTAACCACTCAACCAATGGGCCTGTTATTAAGAGACTTCATCTAGCTGTGAAAAACTGACCGCCCAGGTGTCTATCATCTGGCTGTAGATAACGATGGATTAACAACATTCTGGGTTTTATTAAAAGCCTAGCAGAGTATTTATATCAAGATAGTTTGACAAAAGGATTATCACCTTGTCACTACATACCACTTTAACCAGAAGTAAATCTAACAAAAAATTGCCAAGCAAAAAAAAACTCAATCCTTTTGCAAATTAATTTTTAAAAATAAAAAAAAGTGAATGTGACGAAATATGGTTCAATATTATAAGGAGGTATTCATTGGAAACAAAAGGACATCATAGGAATATACACTAAACCCTTGTTTCTATTCTTTAGGGTGTTGATGGTAAAGTGTTGTATTTAGGAGTTGACACAGGTGTGTGTAGTGATGGTCAGTTAATCTCATCATTTACCTGTCTCCACTGACCACTGGTCAAATATCACAGGTGTGAACAGGTGCAAACTGACCACTTCAAACTCTACCTCTATAAGTAACCACAAACAAACCTTGTTATGTCTACAGATGTTTCAATTGTGATAGCTAGAACATGAAACTATATACCTTTACCTGATTAGTCATACTTCTGCTTTAAAGTTCTTATTAGGCAAGATCCACAGGGGGCATACTGAGACAGGGTGCCAGGAGTGTACCTGGGGGATATTTTAGTCATAATCATTTTGACACCAGATTAACAATATATCAATTTAAAAAAAACCCCACTAAACATGATGAAGCTAGTCAGGGTGTTGTTCCACAAACTACTCTTTGTCCACTTTGAGCTTAAATATCATGACACTACAGTACCTTCACAACTGGTCCCCATAACTCCCTTTGTGGTGTGGGCCCCTGTCTTGTCCCCATGACAATTACCCGTAAAACACTTCGTTAAACGGGGCCCCTGCATCTCAATGCTTGTCTAGATACTCTTGCAACAGTAATACACAAGATTGGCAAGAGCTCTCCTGGGGGAAAATGTCTTGAGAGATTGTGAAATGGGTGAATGTATTGTCCTTACATGAGATCCGTGGAGAGTTTGATCGGTGTTAAATATCTATACTCATGGTTATTTCACTTACAATGAGAGTGGTGTAAAATTGTCTGTATAAACAGTCAATTTTAAAAGAATCATTACTGTGTATTGCTCAGCTAAAAATCTACGGATCCTCCAGGGCTAAGTAAACACAGCATGGCTAACAGTATTTTCGTTATTTTGGAATAACACTTTCTTAGTCACAGCATTTGAATAAAAACATTAATTTGTTGTTTTATAATTATGATGCATTTGTGCTAAGTTTTTTTTGTTTGTTTGATTGGGGTTAAATGCTGTACTCAGATTGTCCACTTCACCTTGCTCTTTGCTAAATTACTATGGAAAATCGAGAGGAAACCTCATAAAAGCAACCCTGGCAATGACCGGAGCCACATCATGTGACTCGCTCATATAATTGATGATGAACAGACGTGCTATGTTTGAATTATTCAGGTAGGTCGTACATGTAAGAAGATTGTTATCTACCTGAAGTTTGAGGTAAGGAAAAAAATTGTAAGAGTCTGCTGATTTACGATCGCTAACTAGCATTTTTCATTAATTGTTAATGAGATATGAGGATTAGCTACATGATAGATTAAGGATGGACTCATAAACTTGTCTAACCACACAGCAAGATCTTTAAAGTAAAAAAAAATAAGATCTTTTTTCATTGGGAAATTTCAAGCCAAGATAATAATCATATAAGATTAAATTTTGGCAAAGAAATGAAGACCCATATTAAACAGTTTTTAATAAATGTTTTTCATCTGAGTTTTTGTAGATTTATCTTGTAAATTGTAACTGAGCATGTGACAAACAATTGAAATGTGTATATCTGATGAAAGTGACAGACAAGACGCACTGACGTCACGGAACTGCTTGCTTAATTAAAAGTTGTTTACCTGATGTCTATATAACATTTTATATCTTTTCTGACTCTGGCTGTGTCAAAGGTCAAATTTCCAAGGTAATTAAACAGGATTAGTGTCCGCCTGTGATGAACGGCCTTAGGCTCAGTCACGCAACACACTTCAAATCTTCTGACAAGCCGGTTTACTATTCACAGTAGTGTCATACTAGTTTCACCTCAGGGTACCCACCAAATTCTTACATATTTGTTTTTATAGCTTTTCTTTTCTAATCTAGTACACTCTTTAAATCTTTCAAGATTGTGTTCTTATTATAATATTATAACATAATACATGTGGTGTTAAGTACATGCTTTAGGCAGGGTATTTTACTTAGCATATATATGTATCTTATAGGTATTGTTAAGTCTGCTCAATGTCACAATTATTATTTCACTTGTCTCAAAAGATTATTTAATTATTATTAGACCATTTTTCTGATAACCAAAGTGTCACCTTGTCTGTCACACATTAATGTATTTGGCTTGAATAACCGCTTCGCTTGCTGTCCAATACCAGTTATTTTCTGTTCTGCTTGTTTTTTTTCTAGTGTCATATTTATAATATAGTATCATTTTGTTTGTTTAACAAATACAATATAGTATCACTTTTTGTGTGTGTCACAATTACAATAAAGTATCATTTAGTGTCAGGATTACAATAAAGTATCCTTTTGCTGGAGACTTGCTTCTTTCATTTTAACACTGATTGTTTAACACTAAGAACACTGTACTAGCATTTTGCCCCCCTCTCTTATACAGCTACAAAATGTGATGTCAGATGTGAGAAGTAAGTCTGCGATCAGGGAGTAAGCACTACAACAAATACAGTACTACAAATAAGCTAGACTACAAATAGACCAAGATCAAGAATTTACCTCTGTTGTAATTACCTTTAAGGTACAAACAGGTAATTAGACTAATTGGAGAACTCCAGCATTCCCATTTCTTTACACAGGTACTGTAATCAGGTCTAAGGCAAACCAAACCTATTTCTTTGTTGAGCGTTCCATAATACACTTTCCGACACATTCTCATTTATGCCATTCTTTGAAATTTTTGACTAGACACCTGAGATGATGAATAATGATGATTTTGATAAAAATAGCTTAACTAATCCTTTTATAACAACCTAAATTGATTAAAACTTTACCGGTATATATTTTTTATATTTTTTGAAAGGCTAAATACTAGTTTGTCTTGCAGTGTCAGAAATAATGAATTACTCAAAAGATGTTTCCATAAATTAATAATTCTCAATTTAAGGTCATTGTTTAGTATTTAGGCTTCCAAAATAATATGAAAACGGCATCAGTTCCTGATAGTGCTTAGGTAACTCATTCATGTCTTACAGTTTTAAAATTTTATAAAAAAAAATTCTTTTTGGCTTATTTTCATTCGATTGATTCTTTTCCCTTCCTTGGCAGTGTTATTACAGTGCGATACGAATAGATATAGGGTTAATATTTTTCATGTTTATACCTTACAACAATTCTTAATTGTGATAACATTGTGAAATGAAATCAGCCCATAATTAATTCTTTCATGTTGAGTTATCTCACGCATGTTGATGAACAACTTCAATAAACCATAGGGTATGTATTAGCAAGGTGATTGTTGGTCAGATTGTTGTTTAACATCTATATTTCAGTTAGTATGTGGTCAACATCTATATTTCAGTTAGTATATGGTAGCATGTAATCTCGTTAAAAAAAACAATTAATGTAAATTTTTTTGTTTTATACTTGTATGGAAAAATGACCTAAAAAATTAACCAGGTGACAATGCCTTGAATGTGCTCAATGAAACCATTTTAGAAACTTAAATTACAGTTAGTATTACTTTTTCACTTACAAAGTTTAAATGCTTAAGCTTAATTCTATACACCAATGATAAGTTTTCCACGGGACCTTTTATAGCTGAAAACACCAGTGCCAGGAATCGTGAACAGTAACCTCATGAACAAAGCTTCACTTTAAAGGATACTAGGGATTCATGTAGAGTTTTTTTTATAATTGTTTAATTTGTAGGAACTTTTTGGAACATTTCTGATTACATTTTTTACACAAAAAGAAATAACATTGGTGTCCTTAATTAACAGGCAAGTAAAAAACAGTAAACGTAAAATTAACAAATAAACTTTGTTTGGCCTAATGATAACTAATGACATTTTTTTTGTATAACATCAGACAGTAAATACCTAGAGAACTGACAGCTAATTCATTACATCACCTATCCTATTTACCTGATATCCGCTTCTAGCACACCCGAGCATATATTAAATATATATTAAATACACAGCATCACTTTTTTGTTTAGCAATTTTTTTTTATAATTTAGTGCCATCAGTATTACAAACTCATATTTAAAAAAATGAACCGCATTTCTCTAAAAGTAATTACTTTTTTGTGGAAAGTGTTTTTTTGTGGAAAAATTTAACAATATCAAACCAAATTTTTGTCACACACCAGAGTACTATGTTTACTTATTTGGAATAAAAATTTAACCTGATTTGAGAACATTTGTCAAAATAACATATAAAAAATAGGACTTACCAGCTCCAAATGCGAAAAAGAAGCTTCTATTTGGATGTGACCTGAGTAATTTCCCCACTCGCTCTGCCATTCGTATGTTACGTTTATACAAGAGTTCAATACGGAAATATTCATCTATAGTCCGTGCAGTTCTCATGTCCGTGGGAGGTAATGAGGAGTTCACAAGATTGGGAACTTGTGCTGTATCACGGTTGAAGATTATGGAATTCAAATCACCGCAGTTATAATGATGAATCAAGTCGTCGGTCGTGTAAGATAATCCCATTTTTCTGTTACGATAAACCTCGTGTTGCCACAGAGTCTGATTCAAAGCAAACAAAACCTGAAAGAGGAAATAGAATTATTAATGTAGTTATAAATCAAAAAAAGATTTCTAACAATAATTATTTTCTAACAGCTTAATTAACTGTCAAATTGTCTGTCTCACAAAACAATAAAAAGGATTTTCAAAAGTCTTGACTGTGTTTAAATATGGTCCCTAATCATTCATTTAGCTGTAAAGGTATTTGGAAATCTTGGATGATGTTTTGATTTTGTAATTATGTTTGTCCAGGTTTTACACCGTACTTCAGGTTGTGATGGGTCCCAGTCCAAAAGATGAGGGAAACTACTCATGGGGCTTTGAAATCACGGGCAACAACGAATTTGTTCTGTTTTAAATAGTGAGTGGGTTGCCCCTTAGCTTTGAACCCAGGGAAACATGTAGCGCTATATTTACTTGCCTATTGAAGCTGTTTCAAATAGTGAGTGGGTTGCCCCTTAGCTTTGAAAGCCCCACGGAAAGATGAAGCACTCTCTAACTGCCCATTGAAGCTGTTTTAAATAGAGTGACATAACTTAACCAGCTCCTGCATATTTTACACCGGGCAACGTGGTGCTCAGGGCACATCACCCATTCTTCAAGCCCTTGTATACCCACTGTTTTTATTATTACTTATGTAAACAAGACTTAGAGAAAACAAAGGAATTTTAAGAAACCCCTTTAATAAAACAGTTGGTTGTTTTCATATTTATTGATTATAAAGGAAAGCATACTAAGATGTAAAGGATGTTCAGAAAGAATGAGCATTTATAATCTCAAGATTCACACTCTGTTTAACTATTGTGTCAGCTTGCCCTAGTGGTCAAATCTAGGAGTTATCAGAAAGTTTTCTTTTTCACTTTATGATCACTTACCACCTTTTTTCAGAACAGTACTTAATACAATCACACTGTGTCAAGAACTAGTTAATAGTTGACTGTGACTGAGCAATAGTTGAACTGTATTGACCTAGGAGTGGGGTAATAACAGGGAGTTATTGACTGTTTGAACTCTGGTATGTCTGTACATTACATTGTATATGCCAGGAGCATGATGTAACTCAAGCCATGAGAAACTACAGTATGTCATTAAAGTAAATCATATTGGATTAGAACTGAATTATTGACTGTTTTCCTGAGGCTGAAGTGAGCACCTTCTCATGTTACACTAGTCAACAGCTCTATAATGCTTTGTCGAATACATCATACACCCTTGTAAGGCTATCAATTTCACTGAGATGGGGAGAGTTAATTAAAATGGACATCAGTTGATTATTTCACCTTTCATGAATACAGTGTAATGTTTAACTTTCCTATTCAGCAAGAAATGGTTCTGGCATTCCCTCAGTTATAACAGAGTATTGGAATTTTCACAGAGATCTGGAGTAAGCATTTAACAAATTGGTGAACTGTTTTAATCAGAGTATAGTTAGAGTGAAAGTTGTGATATTGTTATTGGAAAAAATTATTAAAAAAATTAAAAAATCCCAAACATCTCAACACAATTTATTGATATAGAAATATAGAAAGTTTTCCTTTCAACAGAAAGAATAATTTAATAGTGAGATTTAATCGATTAATTCATAAGTAAATGTGGTTTGAATACTTTCATTTAATAAATAATATTTTATAATAATATTTACAATGAAAACGTTTATATCTAAAATCTAATTCAGGTCCTTGGGGATACAGTCAATGGTACCATAGCCATGTGCAGTATATGGTAAGGGGGTGGACAGATCAGACTCCTTATAAGGACTCGTCAAGTGGATTTCCCTTTTGATATACTGATACTAAAGTAAAGCTATCGCTATCTAGACTCTACATAACTCTAGACACATCAGTTTTCCTGAGAATCCAGAATGATATTTTAGCCCACAAAGTTTCAAATCAATAAGACTTTTCTCAAGATCACCAGGCTTCAAACTTTGTAGGAGAAAAGATTGGTTTTTGTGACGATATACTGTGTTTTGGTTCATTGAAACAGGTGAACATTCCCCCCTCCCCACAAAAAAGCAGCAGAAATAACTGGCATAAAGTTTATCCCACATGAAAATGTAAAATGTTGCCATGGCCGTCAACTACATACAGTATACCATGGCTACTCTACATAGTTTATGTTCTCTGATATTTCATGGCTTGAAATTGAACTCGTCA
>JAVFBW010015891.1:0-18827 GCA_034783835.1 Mopalia ciliata
TATTTACAATTTTTAGATCCAAATTTAAACTGTTTAATATATTGACATATGTTTTTAACACTTATGTATGTCCTGTTTAGTTCATTTTGTTTCTCTTTTGATGTTTTCTCTTTGCTGCTTCATATTGGAATTATCTCTGATATCGAAAATTGACAAAATGTTCACGCCACAGCATAGCTAAAATACTGCTGAATGTGGCGTAAAATACCAATCAATCAATCAATCAAACCGAAATCTTTAGCATATTGACAGTAAATTTTTTTAAACGCTTGCGTTAACCCCTGCAAAAAAGAAAAACGCCAATCTATCAAACAAACTGTGAAGATACAACAGAAGTCTAATCCATGAAATAAAATGAATAGATAATCCATACAGCGATGAAGCAAACAAACCATGAAAGGACAACACAACAAACGATGGTACTTTTTGGACTGGTAACTCACCGACAACAATTTATATGGACCGAAGCGAAGCGCTGTTGGTGACTCACTGACATATGACTCCCAATCCCTTCCAGTGTTTATTATTAAGAGAACTGCAGGTTGTCAAAGTCTCATAAAAGGTGGTTTGCAATTGTTAACAGGTTCAGTTTGATTGTGCCTTAAATAAATAAACTGAGACTATTGTTTCCCTAATTGGTCGCCCTTCAGCGAGCGGAGTTAATGCCCTGGTGTAAGTGGATGGTAGGGTCTATCGCCAATCTCTATCCATACTTATTCCGATATAACTCAACGTATAAAGTATGCAGCACTTCACAAAGGGATGTTCATTTCTATGATATTGTCTTCATAGAACGCCGAGAAGGCTGAAGCCATATTGTAGGTCCAATAAACTGACAGGGTTTCCATTGCTGCTCGCCGTGTATAACTTTACATTAACATCTTGACAGCTAATCAAGACTGTTGATATATTTTTAGAACAGACGTATGCACATATGGATCAGTAATAGTACCTTGTTCAGCTGTGAACCAAATAAATACTTGATTGATTGGTTAATTCATGTTCAACACCGTTTTGTAGGCTATTTCAACAACATTAGAAGCAACGGCATAAATGTGGTGTTCAGCAAATTATGTACCTTCAGTGCTAAATAAATACAGTAGGAGCATGATTGAAAGACCCACCCCAGCAAAACCGCCTTTTAATGGACGCACTATCAATACATGTATTTTTTATGAAACAAAATGCAAATGATTTGTTCATCTAAGGTCAACTTACTGTCAGTATATTATTTTTCACCGTGCTATCCATCCAATTCACCGTGCTATCCGTCCAATTCTAACCTTATAATCTGTGCTAAGATAAAAAAAATAATTGTATATACCACCTAAGGTGACTCCAGTGCAGCTGGAAGCCGTAAGACCGCAAAAGCCTTAGAGTGCCTCCTAACGTACTTTAGAAACACGGTTAAGTGTAAAGAACTGTTCAAGCTAGTTGACCCAAAATCATCTGCTTGAACTGCGCTAACTGTGTCTCTGGTGCTGAATTGTATTATATATATTACGTTTTAACATATGGATGTGACAGAAGAATAGAAATGTTACCGTGAACGGTATCGATATACAGGTGTCAATTGTTTATAGTCTCGCAGGGTCATAACAGACGACTCACTGATGGAACTCAATATGTAATCTGGCAATTGCCTGTTGATGCCATAATTTGAAACGATGGCGAACATTCCCAAGATCCACACAGTTTAATTGCCATCAGTAACGCAACATGTTCCAAAAGAGAAGAATTGTCGAGGAGACATACCGCAGATCGACAAAGTTTGCTGAACTATATAATTTATTAACTTTTATGTTCACAGCCGTTTACGTAATACAATTTCAGTTTAAACATATTATTATATGTAATAATTTTTTACTAGTTCTTTAATATTGTTTGATTGGGGTTTAACATCACATAAGGCTTTTCACATATAGGACGACGAATTGTCCACTTCAAACTGATCATTGCCTAATTACCGTCGAAAACAGATAGGAAACTTCGTAACAAAAAAATTCATCCGGGATTGGCGGAGCTACATCGTGTGACTCCTTCATACCTGATGGTCGACAGGCAGACTCGATTGGGTGAGCGGTAAATCAAAGTAGGATGCGTAAGCGCTACCACTAAGCCACGGGTTACATTCTTTGATATGATATGCAGCTAATTCCTTGCCTTGGTTTCTTATCGACATATATTGTTAACAGACTGTTGACATGATTTTCTTTATTTATGTATTATTATATTGGTAATATATTTAGACACATTAGCAGCAGGGGGGCTGAGCATAGTTCCTCTATAGATCGCGGAGGCGGCCGCGAAGGCCGGGACAAAGGGCTCCCATGCGTATTCCCTGGGGAGAGCCGTACCACAGCAGGGGGGCTGAGCATAGTGTTAAATGACCATATGCAGGTATAAATGTATATAGTTAATGTACCCATGCTTCTTTCTTTTTTTTCAGGCCCAGTTGTGATATAAATATATATCCAGGTATCAAGAGAACGACAAAATGTATATATGCGAGATTGAAGACGTATGGTTTCTGATTTGGACAGGTTATGGGAGTGAAGCATCATCTGATAACAAATCGCAATCATCCACCTTTTCTTTAATGTAATTCAAAGCAATCGGTATTAAAAGTTTATTATGTCATAGACTTAAGTGCATTGACCTTATCAATGACTATTACGCCTTCGACTAGAAGTGTATGGGCCTTATAAATCACTGGCTTATATTATTAGGTCCTTGACTGGAGGAGCATGGACCTTACAATCACAGGCTTGTATTATTACTACAACTGGATGAGCATGGACCTTACAAATCACAGGCCTGTATTATGTCTTCGACTGGAAAAGTACCTTATACCTTATACATCACTGGCTTGTGTATAGACTTTATAAATCACTGGCTTGTATTATGCCTTCGGCTGGAAGTGCATGGACTATAAATCACTGGCTTGTATTCTATCTTCCACTGGAAGTGCTTTGGCCTTATAAATCACTGGTTTATTATGTCCTTGACTGGAAGTGGATGGGCCTTGTAAAGCACTGGCTCGTATTATGTCTTCAACTGTAAAAGCATGGACCTTACACATCACAGGCTTGTATTCTGTTTTGGACTGGAAGTGCATGGACCTTATGACTCGTTGGCCTTTATAATATTTTCGACTGGAAGTGCATGGCCCTGATGAATCGTATGTATTATGTCTTTTACTGGATGTGCATGGACCTTGTTACTGGCTTGTATTATGAAAACAGTTATGTTGTTGATGTTGTAGTCTGGAAAAACAATTGGGCTGGGCATCAGTCAATCAAAAGTTCTTCTAAAATAAACTCCTACAAAATCGCATTTTATTATACCACTTATTCAAATGAAACGTTCGTATTTTAGTAAAAACAAACAATTATTGCTTAACGATGACGCCAGTTCAACATCTATAAACAGCTCTATATACATATTATGAGATAAAATTATTGCAATGTGGTGAAACTGTTTTGAGCACCATTTGATCAGATATTATGCATGCCAAACTTCACTCTACATAGAAAAACTAAAGTGTTTAGATTTATAGATGGACAGTAGTATCGCTTTCAACTGTACACACATGTTATACCTTTCAGTGTCATGACGGCCCGCGGCCTGGCTTTCTAATAAATAAATATATTTTGTTTCAAGATACTGTATAATACTTATGTCAATCAATATAGGGAAACTCTAAGCTTATAATTGTCGACGAAAACAAAGATAAAACAATAACAATGTTATATATTTCGGCCAATGCACGGACATCGGCAAGACATTTTTTCTCAGTATATGCTTTCTAATAAAGGCAATACAGTGAATCAGACAGACTGGCGTGATGTTTTAGCGTTGCCAGTAACATCTCAGAGTAAAGATTACATCTTATCAAACAGAAAGACGATATCATAAGAGTACAGAGACAACCAACTGGCAGCCAGCGATGTGTTCTGGGAAAGCGTATGTCCATTAACATCAAACGGCCGTATGAATTATTACTAGCGCCTGGGTGAAAAGGAATTGGTAAAGTAGAATATGACGTTTGCGTTTATCAGGCGAAGTGAAATATTACGTTATGGCGTATCCGGCGTGCCATTCCCCAATACTTTCATTTCCAGAGAAGATAAAAGCGACAATAAATCGTTTCCCTGCCGGAAATACAACTGATAACCGGTGGGATAACTGTGGACTCCCTTTTGATTCATCTATTCAACATAGTGCCTCTTGTGATTTTAACTAAAGCTTGCCGTAGTTTGTCTATAATAGTATTATTACTGTTGTCAACAACAATGTCTGAATACAAATTATGGAATAACTTTTCATAAAAATTGAAAAATATACCCTCCTGGAGAAGACGTACAATATTTTATCATATAGATAGAGTAACGAGTAGAAGCTAAATGCAACCTAATGGAACAATCTTACACATCTCAGAAATTCCACATTGCATTAAGAATAGAATCGTTTCTGAGCTATAGCTGTCAACAATATAAGAGAATGATTGAGGTTAAGATATTCATTAAAAGAACGAATTAAATCAGCGCTAAGGACCAGCCCCCTGCTAATCCTGGAAAAAAGCAATGCCTCATTTATTGTTTTACCGCATTATTTTATATTACAATTTACCTTAAAATAAAAAACTTTTCTGTTAAAATACTACTTTTTTGTTGCCTGTTGATTCATATAGTACTTTCTTTGGCTGATCCTCTCCTCTTTCAAAAGTAACGAGGAGCTATCGGTTCTTCATTTTATCAATCAGGGGTTTATGTTTTTTAAGCCTAAAAGTGTATACATGTTTAATGTTGGCGTTATGAGAACTAAATAAATACACTTATAAAATGTAATCACACTGGCACACGATTACCGATGGATCGCCTTTAGATCGAGGCATTCTCCCAGGTAAAGTTTCTAAAATAAATCATCTTATTTTAGAGGAATGGAAATTGCAGTGTAATATCACAGCACTGATAAATGTAGGCCTATACACATTGCATATACATGTACTATATATATACCTGTACCATATAATGACGGAACTTGGATCTAAACTTATAGATTATATGAATACTAATCATCGGCTGATCTGGGTGGCATGTACATTGCTCAATTGTGTATTTATTTAATGCGTTTAATTTTATTTTAAATGGCTATATAGCTATAGCGTGTCAGGAGTTCACACATAAAAACATAAATAGACTGAAAATGAGTATTCGTTCTCTGGAAATACAATAGTATGTATTATGTTTATGAGTAGGCCAAAAACGTAGAATACAGACAAACCTAACCGCTTCAAGATTGATAAAAAATTATAAACAATCTTTATTACATCTTTGTTTGCTTGAATCTCACCGACTCACGACTCATCTGTACTTACAATGTGTCACTTTCGATTGCAATCTTGTGTATATTTTTGTTTTGAGTGGACGATATATAGCTGAATACGGTCACGTGGTCCATTTCTGATTGGGAAAATCCCCTCTTTTAATTAATACGAACATCTCGCGAGAAGATAAATGTCATTCACATGGTATAAAGCATGTCATAAATATGTAGCAAACCGGAGAAAATTATATATATATCAAAGAATCCTAAATTAACCGAAGCATATATACAATAATGAGAACGACAGTTTCAAGCTGTCTGATCCAGAGGGAAGTTTCGTCTTGACCATGTAGTAGGTCTTTGATATATGTGTTTCTCTTACATGGTAAAAATATCTGTGCTAGAAAGGGTAAACCAATTTAAGTACAGTGTTTTCATATTCCTGTGTAAGCAGACAAGTTTTTAACCGGGTGTTAGATTGGTCATATTCGACTACAAAAGGAATTATTCCTTTTTAGACCCTTTATCAATTAAACGCAGTGGATACAACAAATGAAGAGTTTTAATCCAATAAGCTTTTCTTTCTAAACATTTCTGTTTCTAATATCTTTGAAACTAAAATAATATGCAAACCCGAGCAAATGAAACCAAATTCACTTCGATAGAGTATATCGTGTATGTGATCTCGCTCAAATAAACAAATACCGCCTTATTGGGCATTCTGAAATCTCAGAACCGTCAACTATGGCTGTTGGAATACATGCAGTGCAAATTGTCTTGTATCCACTGATTTATATATTTTGCATTTCGCACAATTAAGGCAAGGATTCAAAATGTCAACAATATAAAACACACCGGTTTCAAAAGCTTGGCCTGGTTTAATGGTTATTGAGAAGTTTTGTTATCTAAACGTTTGACCTAAAAATTGATATTTATCTGTCATTTCCCTTTGAATTCGTAGTGAAATAGAGTCCGCCATGTGATGAAGCTCAAAATGAACCCTTTTATATGCACGGATACATCCAGATAAGGATACCCTTGAGCCGTAAAGTCTACAGTTAACCTTTGCATGTTCATTATTTTAGAACAGCCTGTCACACTATTTGCTTGTTTCACTGTTGTTTCTGTCAAAACTAATGCCAGTTATAATATCGTGTAATGACATCGGCTTTCCGTTGAGTTCCATAATTCTAATCCAGGTCGCCAGAGAAGGAGTCACGTGGTATCGAAATGACCAGTCATCAAGCTAGTTATAGTTTCACTTAATATCGAGCTTAGTTTGTCATACTTCGTTGTTAAATACCGTACCAACGGGTTATGTAAATACCTAGATTTACATTTTAGGTTAAAATGTGTTTGCGTAATCAGCTTGGAACGAATGCCAGCGCAAAGTAAATCATTGTATCTTAATGTATTTGTCAGTTGAGTTGCGGTTACATTCAGTTGCCGTCCTTGGACTCATCAGAAACCTACTGTATTATACTCAAACCTGTTTACTATTGAAAACTTTCACAGCGATCCCTAAGAAACAAAACAGAATTTAACCCAAATACAACTATCAAATTTATTCTCTTTTCTTTGAGGTGACCTGTAATTTTTTTCACCTTTCCACTTAATGTCATTTTATTTTAATAACATGCCAGTACATGATGTTTTTCATATATGTTTGACGTACATCTAGACAGTCCCTTACAGTAAAGCAGTGTAATTTACCTCCGGTCCAGACGTCAAACTTGTCAATATTTGCCGGTCAGTATATATAAATTACTTAAATAAGCCATCAGCAGTGAGCCGAATGTTGCCAGATTCCACCCAGTCCATATCTCAGTGTATTTCCGTCAGCTTAGACAATTTTTAGCGTTATTCTATACCGTAGAATAACAATTTGTCAACTGCGAATTAATTGTGCCTAAGTTACGTAAGTTTGGTACATTTCATTCGCTACTCCTTGTCATTGTGACTACCTAGTTTTAATGCAATCATAGTTTTGTTATTGTGATGAATTGGGTAAGGTCTCCAACAGGTTTCATTCGGGCTGGTTTCCCGACGTCTCCGATCCCTTCTATATTCAATATAATACAATTGAAGGCAGCATAAATGTATTTGACATCTCTTCCTTGTTTGAGTTTAAATCGAATATTTAGAACCTGAAGTGATAATTACCAGGCATCTTGGCAGTCTGAAAAAGTAGCGTTCACAATGGCCGTTGAATGTCAATCGTCCTACAACTGGTAATCTACTTGTTTCACAAAAGAGTGGTCGTTTTTCTCTAAGTCTTTAACATAACGGTGCTGAGATCACTCCCACAGACATTTGAGATTGTTTTACATGGAAAGTGTGAGTGGGATGAGCATGTTGACTCCATCATTGTCAAAGCAAACATGGCCATGTCTGGTTTATCAGGGGCTCAAAATGTTGCCATTAGATCTGGTTTAGATATACAATCTCGATTGGACAAATATTAGAAAATGGCGATGTCATACGGTTTAATTAATCTCCGTTTTGTTTCGAAAGATTGAACAAAATAACAGGCAGAGCGACAAATGTTTGCATTTGTGGAAGGATTCTCTTCAACTAGGAGGCTGTGTTGACATAACTAAATTGGGAGGCGGTTTTTACAGGCACACAAATGGGCTCATTCTAGTTAATCAAATAATTAACACGTTATTCGAGCCTATTCATTCCTTCTATCACTGATAATTCAATCCACAGAGATAACAAAACGCTTATCAGATTTTGTCGCTATTTTTCACAATTCGTTCTTTCCACGAACTGTTAATGTTTGACCGCTGGATTGAGTTGGTGTTTTAAATGGATCGCAACAAAGGGTGTGCCACTTTTTCCACGGCAGTGTATTCCATCAAAACTCGACACTAGCATAACGATACAATGTGATGTGTTCGCAGTTTTCGATCAGTGCTAGGTTAAAACATTGCTACTGTTCGAATGAAGGCCCCTTATCAAACAGTGTCACGAAATATTAAAGGTTAGAACATTGTGGAACCAGAGAACACGAATCGCTACTAGACCATCAGCCTATCACGTGGTATGTCTCTCTATATATAGACTCAAACAGAGAGACCATGTTGTAAAGCGCCGCTAAGTTGTATTCTAACCAAGCCTCAAAGGCTGGATTTCTACTGGTAACATGCACCCAAAATCGTCGGATTTGTTTGTCTGTTTGATTGGAGTTTAACGTCGTACTCAAGGGTATTTCACTTATATGACGACGGACACAAATACGGAACATCACAAACAAATCTGCTTCCAGCTACCCTTTAGCTCTGCGAACCCCAGGGCAACAGAAAGCAACCTGTTTTCTCGCCTCTTACGATCGACCGAGGAGGCCGAGGGAGTATTCTGCAGGGCCATGGCCCACCCGCTCTCTCACGGGGCTAAAATCGTCGGAACCCGGCCTATCAGAGACGCTTTATCACATAACAGTAACTTGTATTTGTTTTCATAGGTCATTTCAAACATCTTCAGAAAACAGCATTTGATTAAAACCGTCGCCGTCATACCTCCATGTCTTGCATACAGTCTTTAGGTTGAAAAGTTAAATGGTACTTGATCGTTACAAAATAAGACTCCAAGAAATAGTACGACTGGATTAGGATATTAATTAATCTATGGACAACAATCCTGCTCTTGATCATGCTTATAAGCTGATTTGTTGCACTGTATTTCGTCACTGTTTTTGCGTCCTGGATAGTAGACTCGTGCTGTCGTTGAATCAGCTTACTCCATTGGCCTGTGGATTTCGAGAAAACTCCAGATGGGACAGATTACGTAAACTTGGTCGACTCAGATAACATGATAGAGGTTTCTAATGAGGCAATGTTAATATACTCATGTATAACCCTTGGTTCGCGAAAATGCACTAGACCAGTGTAAGCATAACTGTAAACTGTATTCCACTCTTAACAGAAATAACTTATACAATCGTATTCAGTTGTTGATCTAGGCTTGATGGGCTTGGACGTAAATTCCTTTCCATGGGTATCTGTTCACACAAAACACCTCATAGTCCTGCACGTGACACTATGTGTATGCCACTATTTGTTACTTTGTCCTAATTATGCCGCCCAAAGAATCATTTGGCTCCAAAGCATTATTCAGCGTCCTCCATTAGTGTTAGACAGGTGGACCAAGCAGTGATCGAAATGAGTAGTAATCGCTCCAGAAACATGGAAGGAACCGAAACACTTTTCAATACCTGTGCAAATTAAAATATTAACCACCTCACTCCACCCTTTCGAACACTCTATTACCCCACCACCCCTACATTTTCTTAACATTGATTTGTACGTAGAATGTACTGAACAACACATATAATACATTATTGCGATTGCTTTGAGGCTTTAATAAAGTTTATATATTTAGACGTCGAACCCTGGCAGATACAAGCTGGTCCTTAAAGCTAAGACGAACAGCAGTGTATGTATTACATTACAGTAAATAGTGGTCGAAATTGTCTGGGACAAAATCGTTTCATCAGGATATCGGTTGGTTTGATAAAGATATATATTGGAAGGCAGATGTACTATGATCTCAGCCCAGAACACACAAAGGCATTTGTTGAATATAATAAAGATAAGATAGTCATACTTTCACAAGTGGAAGATCTGAAATCCAACGAAAACAAGTAAATTTAGGGTCACGATACAATGTTCAGATTATGTGACAGAGTTGTACCTTTTCGGACCATGCGATTTAAATATTCACGACAATATCAATTGTGCCGTTTACGATTACATTCTTAATACTAAACGCCTTGGTTTCCGATGTGTTTTAAGCCATGTTGTTGTTAGGTTGTAATTTATTTTTAGGCTTTAATTTTTTATTCAACCTAAAAGCCCTCAACTGTATTCGCAAGATAGCCGATGTCGTAATGTGAAAGAAAGCAACCGAGAAAGTTTAAGATAATCGTTTTAGCTGGCCTGATTTTCATCGAATTCGTCTCGTTAACATGATCTTCTCTCTCTAAACCGTAGTCTTGCTGCACAACTGACCACAATAATTGCTAAAAAAAAATTGTGGTGGTGGTGCTTGTGTGTCTGGGGGTGTGGGTAAGTTCGCACTCTGTGTGTTATCACATCCTCCACGGATTTCTCTCTACCCTACACCTACATGTAAAACCAATATATTGACACCTGGTCGGTTAAAATAATCTTTCATGTAGTTGTAATGCCGTTATATGGTATAGAAACTTCTCGACACTCACCGCTTTATCTCTTCGGCGTTTTTGTACGGGCTAATGTGTTTAATCCGCAGAGTAATGAATGGACCGTTGTTCTGGGAATGAGCCTTTCTAATGGTCGACGCGATCTAATTAAACGGTAATAGTGTTTGTCTGCCTGCTGACTGTAAAGTTATACCCATACCAGACAATTATTAGGACAAACACACCAAAGAGCACTTAAGCTGATCAATTTGTACCATTCAAACGGGAATACGTTCAGTAAATGGAGAGAAAATGCATATCAAACAATAGCCTATAATTTTGCTTCAAATAGTTGTCTCAACATGGTAGTTGTCAAACTAAGTGCCATGACTTGCTAATATATGTATAGACGGTTGGTAGCATAACAACGTGTCATTTATCTTTACTAGAGCAGTTCAATCTACATTTATGTGCAATAGAGAAATTTGTGTATAATTCAGTATGTTATATTATGTATGTTGCATACATAATGTAGTTACAACTATTAAGCTGTAATCTTCTGACGCAGAAGCATTATGAAAATGTGTTTCTCTGAACCAAAGTGGAAACAGTAAACATATCTAGTTATTAGTATGACTGAATATGTATCTGGCATATTCAGCTGTTACTTATTAGCAACTCAATATTAAACCATGCCTTCGATGTTCCTCTGGTTTTCCTAGCTTTTGGCAGCCATATGTTTATGTATCCCACCATAGATTTATTTTTATGTCAATATTTCACCTCATAATATATCTTTTACTTATTGATACACATTTAGAGACTAGTTGACAATATATATAAATGTAAAACAAAAACGAAAAAACTGTCAAACTACTTTCAATTTCAGTAATCGCAAATACTGAGACTAACATTGTGCAAAAAGTTGTGAATTAAATTTTAAAAAATGTAATTATATTTTACTGTTATGAAATCGCATAGGAACATACAATTAAAATATGAACTTAACCTATGAATTTCTTTCGTATTCCAAACACATAAGACTTGTATCACACAAGATGTTGGTTATATAATTACACGATATTACATAAAAAAAGTTCATAGCAACAATGGAAAGTTATTACAAGTTATAGGAAATCTGTTCAGATTTAACTTGCTGTATTGCCATTCATTGTTTTTACAGGGTGAAAGCTCACGTTCCACGTTTAAAGTGAATAGTAAATTTGTTTTCCAGCTATTTAGTTCACAATAAATACAGATCTATGTTAATAACACCAAGAATGTACAATGGAGGCCATATTGTTTCTTGCAACGTGGTGAAATACTTCCACATCATTTGTATGAACAGAAGAGGGCGACTTTCCAGGTTAATAAATGGATTTGGATTCAAGTTATGGTAAATATGTGAATCGTGTTTAGTGATTCAATCGCTGCTTATTTTGTTTGCAAGATTTGGTTAAAATCGAAGCTGATGTGTTTGTTTAAAGAGGGAAGAAGCTTTATGCCATCAGTGAGTTTGTTTTTCAATTTATCAAACAACATATACATGTAGGTGTGAATAATGTAAAATTAAGCAATGGCGGTCATATTGGTTATGCTGCACTTATCGAGTTCATCGGCCTAGTCGTTTTGCGGAAATTGGTGAAATGCAATCCTTCAAAGGAGGAAACTACATTCCAATTTTCAAGTTATTGGAGAGAGCTGTTTTCACGGGCGTATTCATAAACATTGTTGACTGAATAAAGGACGGGCGGTAGCAATACTTTGCGTCAACCGTCTCCCCATCCGTCCACAACTCTAAATTGGGGGCGGGGTGGGGGGGGGTGTAAATAAAGAACAGCTAGAATAAGAGCATCCCTGACTTTTCTCTACCTTAAGCAGTTGTATACACAATTGTATGAGTAGTCGAAATATATTTGTTTTGACAAGAATAATCACACTTTCTGCCGGATATAGGGGATTCAAGTTATAAATACGGTCTACTAATATATTGTTCATTTAGTAAATGGGTTCGTGCCAATGCATTCAAGAGATCTAAGAGCGAAAGGTGTGTAGCTTCCAACAGCAATCACCAACTAAGATCTGTCGTGTAATCAAATCGTGACGTTCCATTTTATGCAACGACTGGATTGTCTTCCACACAATTAATTTTGTTAAAGAAATGCTTTTAATTTCCTTTTTATCATATGCATATTGTGGCATTATAAACTTGTTTTGAGTGATTGTTAGGTATTTAACAAAGTGCAGTAGGGGCCTACGTGTGTCTGACTTATTTTGCCTTAATGTTCATCTCTTGTAAGAATGTACAAGATGTAGGCCTGATGACAATGCTTAATGTAAAAGTATCAGAATGTAATATTGCACTAATAGTGTCCAAGGTCTAAGTTGTTCTTATTCTTAAATGATAAATTAGCCTAACATGGTTCAAAAGTTATACTTTACAAAAAATACGCTAGTGTCACAATGACTTGTGATGTAGGAACGCATACATACGTATTTTCGAAATAAAAATATGTTATTTATTGCACTTTTCTTCAGTGGTTTTTTGTTTGAATCCCGGTTGGGGCAGTTCAATCTACATTGTAACGAATATGCACCATTGTTTTTGTTACTCATTTATGTTTTTATATAACTTTATCAAATACTATGGAAATATGCTGGTCCTCCTAAATCAAAGTAATGGTGTCAAAGTTTTTCAACTCCACCTTCAACGGCCAATGCTTTTCAATCGGCTTTAGCATATTCTCCAAGCTTTAGGGTGTGACTTGTTATCTGAAGTCATTTTCCCCCGCCCTCTTAACTATTGCTTGCTTTGATTTAGAAACAACTAATCTTGCACATTCTTATTCCATGCACCATTTGTTTTAATTTAATATCAACGCTTTGAATTCATGTCGCATATTTCACATTTTTCAAACTTCCATTTATCTTCATTCATGTAATTTGAATTTTTGTGATGATGTTCACAACGTCAGGATCTGCACTGGTTCATATATAATACGACTTTGTCCGACTATAAAAAAAAAATGAGCTTCCAGACCACTGGTTTATCTTTATTCAAATATACCTTCTTTAATTGGACATGTCCCAGCTTCGATTGGCTTTAAAATGTCAGTGAGTGGTATAGCATGGCCCTTATTTTATGTCCAGTAATATAACAGCCGATCAATTTAAAATTACGCGTAGACACGCTTAAAGCGTGCTGAAAATCGCTAGTCTTGTTCATTTATCGGTCGTATTTAATTGTAGCAGATCGAGGATTTGATCGCAATCCGACAGATTAATTATTGTGTGTTGGTAGGCGTAAGGAGGGGTTTGGCTTGGAATGGCACTTGTATGGCGTTCCCTGTCAAGTCGTTTGCTTCACATTGAAATGTTAAGCGTTCAATGTTTTTTCTTTCTAGGCGGAATGTGACTTATTTTTGTGGCAATTTTGTCAGACAGATTTATTCCCGAAGAACACCATAAAAGCTATGGAATGTGTGTTATTTTGACTTTCATTGTAACACGGTGATTATACTAGGCCCTTTGTTAAATCTAAATTTGGCCATCACTGTGCCTAAGTTTTTATCTTGTCGGCTTGGTGATCTTCCTTCGGGTTACCACTCAGTTCAGATTTCCCCTGTCGACATCAGGTTTGTAACGAGTCAAACGATGTGGCTTTCGAAATCATGGAGAAGATTTTTGAGGTTTCTCGCCGTATTTAAATAAGGCAGAACCAGCAGTATACAGTGATTGTAGTATAAGTGGAATAAATACCCCTGAGAACGACCTGAAATCACAACCAAACAAATGAACCTAAGCTTCGAATGTAGTTTTCTTCTCTTCTGAACATGAAGTGGGTTCAATAAAACCGCCATTGTGACACTTTACAATATTTATGGCAGCATATTTGTAAATGCAATGTTATGAATATATATTTATATGAACTGGAAAGTGTTAATGCAAATATTTTCTCCTTGTGACGGTTCCTGGCTAAACTTAAATTCGGTAAAAGGTTTTTTGTTGACGTGGTTGGTGTCTATTGATTTCTGCGGCAATTGCAATAAAGTGAGTCTGGTCAAGCATACAGTTATGAGTGACATAAGTAGCAATTACGTTGATGCGTCTTGTCAACGATTGTGACATGTATAAGAATACTACAGGAATATTGAGAAGCCTTTGATGAAAAAGGAAAAATATAATTAACAGCATGTTGTACTGTTCATAGTTTCGAGTTCTGTTCTAATTACAAAAAGGTATGTCGTGTGTATTTCATGTAGATATCATACATGTATATTCATATAATCCGATCGGATAGACAAATCAAATTAAATATGCGTTGAATGAGAATAGTTCAGATGATGGAGAATACTTGAAGACTAATTGTACAAGAAATTTGTATTTATTGTAGTCGTGGAGTGTTAACTTTCTTTTACTTAACAGAAAAAATGTCAAAATTAACAAATAAAAAAATAAACCTTTAAGCGTCAACAGCAAAACGCGCCAAACCTGTGAATACCGTGGTTTATTTTTTTAGGAGCAGGGACACTACAGATGGAAAATTGACCTATACGCATAAACGTAGCAAAGTGTTTTGAAGTTTTTCCATAAGGGCTTTGTAATTCGTACTAAAAACGGTTAGTCTTAACAAATGGACAGCCATCGCATTAGCCTGTTGGATATCAATTAATTCCTTAAAAACAAGGAGAGTTAAAGGGACAGGCTCTGGGCAGAATATTATCTAAAACGTAAATCCGCATAATATCTTGATGGAAACAGTATAAAGACGACCACAAAGACACTTGTAGTGGATGACAAAAAACAGCAATCCGTTGCCTGTCCCAACCCTATTACCAATTAGAATAAATATATGTATGACTTGTGATGTTAAAATGGAAAGACAACTGTTTTTAGAACAGGATGGACTGACATCATTGTTCGAAAACACGGTCGGTCAGCAGTGTGTTGGTTTGCTTATGTATGCATAGGAAGACATCTGTAACAACACAGCGTAAACGCAAGTTTGTACATCGAAGCGCAATACTAGTATGTTGTATACATATCAAAATAGCTATTTGAGTAACACATACGTTTAAAATGTTTTCAACTGTCCTGCCGTTTTAAAAAATCCGGTTTTTAGTACCAGGTTGATATGTACAAGCGATTGTGTATTGTTTCGCTTGGGAACAGAACCCCCACTATATGAAAGCATCCACCAGTGCAGGCAATGGGGATGGCCAATACTAGATGATATAACTACCATGTGTTCAAAATATGACGTCAGTTCTAATTTTTTAATTTACTTATTAACGGCTATGCTACTTCGATTGCAAGTACAATACAGATGGTGATCTTTGAAAATATACAAGAAAAATACTATGTTTATGTCGAAAAACAGTTGGCTTTCGTTTAATTCGATTATTTGTCCACCAATTGCAATCGTTACATTTTCCATCTGGGGTGCCCCTTTTGGTTAATTTGTCAGCGGACACATTTAAACCAAACACAACATGGGCCGGAATCAAAGCTAACCAGCCACCTACACGAAGAGAAGAAGTTAGACGAAAAAGATAACACAAAATAGCCGAAGATTTCTACCGAACAAAATTCCTAATTGAACGAAGAGCACCCAATCAGACATAATGACGACCATATACCATCACAATTCCTCATGACAATGAAAATAACAAACTGTAAGTTGGCAAGAAACATATAGTCAGAAATCCTGTACGACATATTTGGTTGCTGAAACTGAATATGCATGGGTCGGGAAAGCGAGACGAGGCTGTGTTGTAGCTGTAAATAATTAATCCTAGAGGTCTTTAAAGAATCGTCAAAACACAATTTTATGATTGGCGGTGAATCTGTGTTTTAAACATAGCAGAACACTTTTCATTTCATATTTCACGTGCTCTTGGAATAAATGGAGATAATATAAGCGTAACAAATAACAATTAGGCTAAAACATTTGGTAAGAATACGTTTTATTTTCTACTTCTTTAATTACTACTTTGGCATTGTTATTCCGAAATACATGTATAATTCCGATTGCCAGTAGGGTCTCCTTATATTTCATTAGTCAGAATGTTCGTTTAGTAATGTTTTTGTGCAGGAACTATATCCATATAATATTTTGTAGCCTTTCTCTTCGTAGATTTCCACTCGAAAGCTATTAGGCGGCCCTGTTATACTCAAAATCACATCGTTTGCATTGGCCTGTGGGTTCCACACTGCAAATTCTGTTCTGATAGATTAATGTTGTTGGCACGGTGTTGGTGTCAAAATGAGCATGGTTTACTCTACAGGGTACGGTGGGATAAGAACACATTGCTTATACTCCAATCAGGGTTCTATTGTTTATATTAAAGCTCCAATACCAAACTAGTATTCAACAAGACGCGATGTTTAAATATATTCGATTTCTAGTATGAGTTTACTAGGTAGATCATTGTTTCATAATAGGGATAGTGTAACGCTTAGAGTTTCTAGATAACGATTTGAACTCATTAGGAAATATTAAACAGAGGTTGGGGTGGATAATTGCGAAATAAATTATTTTCTTGCATTTTTACTTAACGCTGTACTAAGTAAGGTTACTTAAACAAACAGTTCTAAATCGACTATAATATAACCTTAAACAGACAACGACGATGTTGTCATAACATGGGTAATTAGATGTTATATCGTAGGTTTGCGAGAAGAGCAATCTAGCTTGAAGTATATTGATGTGATGATACAGTATTCATCCAAAATTAATGTTATCATTACGGTATATAGCCCCGCTGGACACAGACCACTTAAAGCGGTTTACTGGTTTGTGTCCAATCAGTGTGATTATCAATATTATTATGGAATTGATAAATATAGTATGCGTTGGGCCTAGAAAACAAATATCGAGTTTATAACGTTATATACCGTGTCTAAGCACAAATGTGGCAGGGCTGACTCAGTGCGTCACCATTTGTCTATTTACCATTGGAGACGCAATTCCCTCTAAATATATGCACTACGAACAGCATTCGCAAAACTAAACTGTAACGAGCAATTTGAGTAATTATATCTACGATAAATCGTAAATCAAAACATTTTACAATCAATTTCAAACAAGACTGAACCAGGACAGCACGATATGACATTATTCAAAACTGGATAGTAAATTGCAAAATAATATTCTAAACGATTATTCCTAATCATTGTGTCCTAAAGTTTAAGGGAAAGGGTTTTGATTTTAAGTCGTAATCATTTCTTTAGTATGTAAACACAAATTTCGTATCATATTTGAATCTTTCCTATAAAAGTGAAAAATAAAGGTCATCGCACAGTTTGATGGTATAATATAACCGTAGTAACATCGGTGTTTTGACCACAGAAACTTATAATGGGTCAGTGTTAAATATATAGGTTATCGTTTGTGCCTGATTCAGTATGTGTACCATTGATAAACGAGGAACAGCTCCGCCTATAAAGATCTCGTAGATCTTGGGGTTCCGACCAAAATCAAACAAATACAAGATATTTTGTTGTCACTTTGCGATCACAATTGGCTGAGCACGTGTGTTTTGCACTTATTTTTTTATTGACACAAATGCTAAGTAGGGATAAGTTGTTTTAAGTTACAAGCCCTACATATGCAATTGGTATATAATCCATTTCTGAACTCTACTGGAGATGACCTAATCTACAATATCCCAAAGCGGAAGTCCGAGTTGACCTAATTTTTTTTAGAAGGTCAAGAGGTAGTTGGATGTCTTTTCTCGTACACACTCACCCCTCTGGAACTATTAAAAAAAGTACACGCCATGATTTTGTTAATGTTGAGAAGGATATACGACACCCGTCCTTTCACGGTACATATCTAATAACAGCAATGCCGTCACATATCTAATTTAGCCTAAAGTGTATTGCTGTAGTAATATAGTATTTATCAAGAATTAATGTACTGGTACTTGTAACTGATTATAAAGCCGCTGGACACAGACCTCTCCAAGCTGTGTGTCAAGAGTCTCATCAATACGATTATCACACTAATTATTAAATGTGCGTCATGTTTAATGATATACTAAACCCAGTTGGTGTCACAGGGGCTCGGTACCATAGAGATCGTCTATGTATATAGAGATAATACAAGGAGAGACACACTTCGTCGACTCAGAGTCTATACCGTGGTGAAATTTAACCGATTCGAGTCCATTAATTACATAAAATAAATAAATACCACCTGCCCGTGTGTGATAAATAGTTCATCTTCAAATCCAAACCCAGAATTGTGAGGTTAATAAGCCTAAATTCTCAACTTTTGCTTGCAAACACAGAACTGCTTGCCTATAAATAATTCAGACCGACTGCCGTGTAT
>JAVFBW010016002.1:0-18825 GCA_034783835.1 Mopalia ciliata
TTATTGTCTCTCCAGACGTTTTACATTGTGACAAGTAACTTCTACCATGGAATACAGCTGGCCGCCATGATAATGTGTCTAATTTCTACATCATGGGCGCTGGCTTCGTTCCGACGTCAAAACGAGACTTGTAATATTGAGAAGGTAGTTCTTACTTGGCCTGGCATAGTGTTTCGATTATTATGGAGGATAGGTGAGATTACCGCGAGGGTTGTCTCCCTCGCATTGTTTGCCAGTGCCTACACATACTGGACATTTTTAGTGCTCTCTCTTCATTGGCTTACAATGCTCTTTTGTATATGGTCTTCAATCTTAGGAACAGTTAACAGGAAAGAATTCGGCAGAGGAAGCCACGTGATGATATGTGTTGCTATTGGTTACGTGTATACATTTACATATCTAAACTTTAGCCAAACTCGCTCGAAATGTAGATATATATGCTATTATTTGATAACTCTTTTAGAGACTTCAGTCTTAGTGGCCTCCTGGTTATTGCACAATACATCATGGCGCGAAAATATTCAGTCCGTTTCCTTGTTCGCAACAGTCGTCAGTGCTTTTCTTCTCTGTGTAGTTGCTATGGTATTATATTATGCGTGTTTTCATATGAAACTCTCAAGGCTACCTCAGGGAAATAGTGAAGTATGCGTTAAAGACGAGTGCATTAACTGCAAATTGAGTTTATGTACAAAACACAACCAGGCCTTACAACGGCCGTTCAATACGGGTTGGACAAGTCAGTACCAAACAGCTGTATATAGCGGCCAGTACTATAGAAATGTGCTACAAGACTCCCTTCTAGATTCAGCATCGGAGTTAGACGATCGGTGTCATCAGAACGTATCTTTCAACGACAGGGAAGTTGAATTTATAATGGAAACTGCCGAATCTAGGGATAAAATTGTGGATGTTCATTCTGAAGCCCAGTACAATCCAGAAGAAGTTATTTATGTGGAAGATGAGCAGCATGTAGAGTCCCCATCTCATCGTCTTGGTGCAACACTCAGCGCCACCTCCACTGTGAAAAGTTCTCTGGATTTATATAATAACCTGGATAGTTTGCAAAGTGATAAGTCATACTCAAGTTCATCCTTACTCAAAGACAAAGCAATTCGAGATACGTCCACTATAAGCAATTCTTTGTTACAAATGGATTCAGAATTTTGGGTTTCAGACGGTCTATCTGAGGCTGGTGGATTGGCTGGTTACAAACTTCCTGTGTCTCGTATTGGACATGGTTCTGACAGAAAACAGGTCACCAGCAGCTCTCTGACAAAGCACAAGGATATAAAAGATAATAAACCAAATGAAATAGCTGAAATGGTACATTTGGGCGGTCTGGTAAATTCAAGCGATATAAGCGTTGAAGACAACAGAGAAGCGCCGAAATACAGTCCAAGAGAAAATGCTGTGTCACATATCTCTAATTACCCGGAAATATACCCTTCTTTTATGCATTATCACTTTAACCAACAAGCAAATCCAAAAGATACAGAGGGAAACCCCATCACCTTCGCTAGGAGACTTCATAGAAATTTTGAGAAACGCAGTGAAACCGAGGCGAAATGTTCGAAAAGAAAAGATGTGAAGCCCTGGTGCCCAGACAAATCGTCTACCATAGAGTCAGAAAACCATTCTTGTGAACCCCAACTAGTTTCCAGGGGCGCTAAAAACAATGGTCCTAGTGAGAAAGAGCCTGCATTTACTAGAATAACTACCTCTGCCATTCCAATCAATGGTTCAGAATTACCTATAAAGGACTCGTGTGATCCGTTAGATGATTTGCAATTGCGTGTAAATCCTTCGCACTTTCCCGTAACTGTCTCACCAGTTGTCATAAGTGATCTCCCGGTTGTGATAAATGAGGACTCTGAGAGTGACGACAACCCTGAAATGATCATTTGAATTCCTTATCATCACTGGAATAAGGGGGATAATGTTCATGACGATATTTACATTAATATAGTAAATAGAATATTTTCTTTATTTGGAATAATTTTCCACTGAATCATTGTTATTATTTATAAAATTATTATCATTAAAGCATTGCCTAGACATATGTTATTTTGATTAGAGAGATAAAAGTATACAAGATTTAGAGTACAGAGACTGACTATAAAAGCGGTGACCTCGTTATCTTACAAAAACAGATATAGTCATTTTAATGTCTACAGGACTACTTGTGCCATTTATGTAGTAACGTAACATTTATGTATATTTTAATATTTTAAATTCATCAACATCCTTCACAATAGATGCTTATTAAAGTGATAATAATGAATATTTACTAAAGACTGGCCAATTTTTATTCTGTCATGAAAAGTTCACCAAACAAATATATGACCAAAAAGGAATCAACTTTTGAAACTGCTTTGTACAGTCCATCTATACATGGTCCTTTATAATTTCCCCTTTAAAATGCAGTACGTGGCCCCTGCGGCTGAAGTTGTCCCGGCCAATTCGTCCGGCTGATCTTAATCTACCGGAATCCGGTCTGGGATTTGCTATTCTGTGACCACCTTACACGGGTTAGATTAATCTTATGAATTCACACATAGATACTCTATTTAGAGCAATTCCCACGAGGAAACACTTTCTCAGGAAATAATCTGTCCGATCTAGTCAATCATCCGTGCCACCATTAATCGATCTGGATTACTCTTCAGATTTCCGCAATGTTTAAAATGTGTTAAAATACTCACAATTATGTGCCAGACCTTAGCGCAATATCTGCTGCCAATCAACAGTTGAACTGTAAAGACACGGTAAGAAGCGTCCAAATGTATGCATTCACACAAAGTCATGCTTTTGTTCAAACCAAAGTCCACTAATATACGCCCTACTCATCGGTAATGCATTTTTATTCTAACCCGACAAAATACGTTAAATAAGTTTTAGGCAATCATAATTTGTTACAAAACTTTGACTAGTTATCGTCTTTCTTCTGTGTCTATACAGTAGAGCAACCATACCGTATCAATCAAGGTCAAAGTCAACTATAGCAGTCGTCAAATCAATCAGTTAAACCTTCTTGAGTAAAACGTTTAACCAATGAGACAAAAAATACCTGAATTATATTTTAAGGAAACACTTAACGTATCGGATGTTCAACCCTTTATATGTATTGCTGATGTATCTGTCATTGATTTTAACTCTTTTGGTCTATTTCTGCACCTGTTTTGTTTGACTTTTTTATGCTGTTTTTTTGTTTTATTGTAGACTTTTGGTTTATTCGTGTATCTGTATCTAAATTGTACGTTTTAAAATAATCACCTGTAGGAAACACTACCCAGCAGGAACAACAAGGAAATACAAGGTAACATGAAATACGTCAGTGCCTGTGACAATGACTAAATAACAACCATACAATCGACCGAACATTCTGAAGTCATTACACCAGCCAGCCATTACGCATGAATGACTGCGGTGCTCATTTCTTCACTTGTTCCCATGAATCTCACAGAATTTGCATACGTCGTGACATAAGTCCACGCTACTGGCTACACTAAACAGGTGTAAGCTTTGTTTTAATCTCCAACTTAATTATTGCATCAAAGTCTGGATTTAATATAATTAAAGGCACACCCAACGGGCATGCTATTATTGTGTTTTATTTCCTTACTCCCTATATATAAAATGCAGCGAAAGAAAATAAATATACAAATGAAGTTGCTAAATGTTTTATAGCATCATTTGACAACAAATAAAATATTTTTACATATATATTTTCTTACTTAATTGTTTCTCGGCACTCTTGTTGGCCCGTGTTTATGGCAAACCGTTTTATCACTTCTATCTTTATTTTACATACGTTGAATTCCTTTTGACATATATGAAATTATTTTTTTCACATATGTTAAATAAATGACTTTATTTTACATATGGAAAAAGGGAATATCACATATGTGAAAAAGAATTTAACATATGTAAAACAAATTTTCACATATGTGAAAAATATTTTCGTTCATGTGAAAAAGAATTTCTCATATGTGAAATAAATATTCATTGTACATATGTTGAAAATAATTTCACTTATATGAAAAACAATTCCACATAAGTGGCAACGAGTTCGACATACGTAGAATAAAGGTTTATTTTACATATGTGGAAATTTTTGACACTTAAACTACATAAAACAGGGGAGTGGAACTCTTTTGTAGATATAAAAAATAAAAGTACCCTAGACACCAATAACTGACTTTTCCCTCAAAGCCTTATATTGTGGGAATAAATTAAAGTCTGTTTTACACGAGTGAAATTTCTTTTCGCATATGTGAAAAGGTATGGTTCATGTGTTTTATTTTAAAAATAATTTTACATATGTTGAGAAGAATCCTACATATGTAAAAATTGTTAAACTGTTTTTAAATACATTTACAAGGATTATGTCAAATAAAAGCAACTCTAATTCGACATATGTAGAATAAAAGTAGAAGTGCTAAAACGGCTTGCTATACGCTTGTGTCTTTATATTTCTTTCGTCCTTTTTTTTCACTAGGAGATGTTGGAGTTTAAGTGAAATGTGGATGTTAACACCAGAGCATGTTTGTCCAGAGCGTAATTAAGTATAAAGCCTTATATTCCAACGTCGCGTCACACATCTTATTTATGGCGGTGGGAAGGGACCCCTGGGCTATGTCTGGAACAGCCCAGCCCAGGTGTTCTTTAATACCAAGTAGATTTCATAGCTATGGGGAGTTGCTTAAATGTATTATTACAATTATCGCTGTTTTACGGTGTAAAATAAATACATAGGCACAATGAAATCTGTTCTACTCAGTCATCCTAGCCCATAGCTATGCAGTGCAGAGATTTTAAGTTTTTAATGTTGAGAAAAAAAGTGAGCTTTGCTTTCCCCACCGGCATTCGAGCACCGAGTACATAATATTATGACACATTCGGCGGCTATGTCTCTTTGTCTCTACTATAACATCGACAGAGTTGCTATTTAGATTCCAAGTATACAAATGTTGTTAAAGGCCTTATTGATATACATTGCAATTTCATAAGGCAAGGAACAACTTGGTATGGATAACAACTTCTTGATTTATTCCCCCCTACGTTCTATCTCATTCCACAGATCATTTTCAAGTATAAATGTAACATCAACAAAACATATATTTATGAAAAGAAATTGCAGTGTTTTCTTCCCTTTATATTAATACATAATATCTATATATCATCTAACACACGGTATATTATTGGCATCGCTGATCTATTTTCACAACCAGATTAAACTATGCGAATCCCAGAATCCTCAAAAACATAAATAACCAATTCATGTACACTATATGTATATACCTTATTAAAATTGCCCTTCAGTAATGTCTTCACCATTTCACTTTTATTGTAGTGTATCACAGGGCAGTTGGATGCGCTATTTTCAACTCTCCCTTGTCACAAGCTTTTAAATTAAGAACTAGGCCTTATAATTAAACTGGTATCAACAAGCTTATTAAAGGGAGGTCACTCCGGAAAACTAAATATATATTTCCACAGCCCACATAGGCCTACTCCAGCTTTCCAATTATAAAGACTTGTTATAATAATAGCCCTCAAAGAGGCTATGTTTCATTATATAATAGAGAAAAACAACCATAGACAGAAGTCGGAAAACAAATCCACGGTTATATTAAATCATGCGGATTGTTTTAACTTATACATAAGGACTTGTGTTCATATAATGATTTTAAGCTTGTTCTACAGTACTTCATAATTTCTTACTCAGAACGACTTGATTCTGTAATCATCAGTTGCAGATATGGCCCACGAACCTGTGAAAGTTAAGGAGAATTAAGCTATTTTGAAAAATAGATTTTACATCTCCTATCATTATAAGGGTTATTCTAATTAGTGCAATATCGCGCAATAGCAAAGAAGAACATTTATCATCGTGAACGATAAATTTTCCCGCTATAGCGCATTATGCCAGTGCATGGCCGCCTGCGCCCCTCCACTATTCACGCTCATGTCGGAACCTCCTCGACCATTCACACAAATGTCGAAACCTCCTAGACCATCCACACGCATGTTGAAACCTTCTCGATCATTCAAACATGTCGGAACCTCCTTGACCATTCAAACACATGTCCAAACCTCCTCGACAATTCACACACATGTCAAAACCTCCTCGACCGTTCAAACACATATCAAAACCTTCTCGACCATTCAAACACATATCAAAACCTCTTCGACCATTCAAACACATGTCAAAACCTCCTCGACCATTCAAACACATATCAAAACCTTCTCGACCATTCACACACAAGTCAAAACCTCCTCGACCATTCAAACACATATCAAAACCTCCTCGACCATTCAAACACATGTCAAAACCTCCTCGACCATTCACACACATATCAAAACCTCCTCGACCGTTCAAACACATGTCGAAACCTCCTCGACCATTCAAACACATATCAAAACCTCCTCGACCATTCAAACACATATCAAAACCTCTTCGACCATTCAAACACATGTCAAAACCTCCTCGACCATTCACACACAAGTCAAAACCTCCTCGACCGTTCAAACACATATCAAAACCTCCTCGACCGTTCAAACACATATCAAAACCTCCTCGACCATTCAAACACATGTCAAAACTTCCTCGACCAATCACACACATGTCGAAACCTCCTCGACCATTCAAACACATATCAAAGCCTCCTTGACCATTCAAACACATATCAAAACCTCCCCGACCATTCAAACACATGTCAAAACCTCTTCGACCATTCACACACATGTCGAAACCTCCTCGACCATTCACACACATGTCGAAACCTCTTCAACCATTCAAACACATCAAAACCTCCTCGTCAATGCACACACATGTAGAAATCTCCTCGGCCATCACCACATATGTCAAAACCTCCTTGACCATTCTCACGGATATAGACACCTTCTCTATCATCCACACGCATGTTTAAACGTCATCGGCCATCCACGCGCACGTTGAAACCTCTTCAACCATTCACACCAATGTCGGAACCTCCTCGACCATTCACACGCATGTTGAAACCTCGGCCATTCACGCGCATGTCGGAACCTCCTCGACCATTTACATGCGTGTTGAAACGTACTCGACCATCCACACGCATTTTGAAACCTCCTCGACCGACTTGTCGGAACTTCATCGACCATTCGCACGCATGCTGAAACCTCTTCGACCATTTGCACGCATGTTGAAACCCCTCGACCATTCACAAACATGTCGAAACCTCCTCGACCATTCTCAAGCATGTTGAAACCATCTTGACCATTCACACACATGTCGGAACTTCATCGACCATTCACACGCATTTTGGAACCTCCTCGACCATTCACAAGCATGTTGAAACCTTCTTGACCATTCACACGCATGTTGAAACCTCCTTGAACATCCACACGCATGTCGGAACTTCCTCGACCATTCACACGCATGTCGAAACCTCATCGACCATTCACACGCATGTCGGAACCGCCTCGACCATTCACACACATGTCGGAATTTCATCGGCCGTTCACACACATGTCGCCACTTCCTCGACCATTCACACGCATGTCGGAACCGCCTCGATCATTCACACACATGTCGGAATTTCATCGACCATTCACACGCATATCAAAACCTCCTCGATTATTCACACGATCTTTAGTCAGAAGGGGCTGATTCTTTCTTGATACATTTATGTTGGTCCTAAGGCTAAAGTAGGCCACTATTTCGATGAAAAAGGTGGTTAGGAAGTGAATGGTCAAACAATTTTTCCTTTGGTGGGCAGTAATCCGGACTTCGGTAGGAGTTGAATGAAGCTCAATTTTAAGTTTGAAGGCAAATGTGCTAGTTTTTACAACTTGAAAAAGGGCGTATATTGTTAATATTCAATGTCGGTACGACCCAAAAATCTTTTCAGTGTAAGTTATAAGTGAAAAGATTTTTGTGTCGTTAAGACATGAAGACAAGTTATAATTCCACACTATCAATATATTGATTGATATATTGATTGATTAATTCGCAAGATCATATTACAGAAAAGATAGCAATGATTTAAAACAGGAATTTTATACAATATAAAAAAAGACTATTAAACGAGGTAAATTATGACACTCGATCTCAGTGTGCCCTCAATCCATATCTAACCCGTGGGAGGTCCCACCCAATCCACCACCGCCATCGTCTGTCAACCAGACTAGACGCCGCAGGGAGAGAACATTAAAGAGTCTCCAAGAAGACCAGTGCTTAGTGTTTCTGAAATAGAAACTTTTTTAAAATTTGCATTTCAAAATAAGATCCGGTGTGAGAAAATCACCAAGGGGCTTGTATCATCCCTTCAGAACGTTCATTTCTGAAATATATAATAAATAACTAGTACCAAAATATTGTTACAGAAAAGTACGCTGGTAGCAAGGTGCCGGAATTGTTATATAAAGTTTTGATAACGAGTAGTTAAAATCATGCTTCCGTGTGTCGATGTATATAAATAGCTTAATTACTTGGCATTTGATCCTGGCTGCTGTACCACCTAGAGTTATATCTCCAGACAAAACCTACTTCAACAAGATAGTTTGTAGGTTTGATTGAAACAGAGATATAGTGAATTGTATTATTTCAATCCTGAGGGAAATTTGTTCCGTTCTTTCCGGTCCAATAGATCTAATTGAGAAAGTTGAAGATTTGTGCGATAGTATAAAAGATATACATTAGGAGTTTGGCCTGGAGTGTTTGTTTAAATCAAAATCACAGAGCAATTCGTTTTATTAACGAAAAAAGAGCGAACATTTGTGAGGTCCTTGTTGGACAATTTATAAATGTACCGGGATCCCATAAAGCTACAGAAACAAATTCAATTATTCTTAAATCAAAAAAAAATTTCCCTTTTGATTTATCCACATTAGGCATTTAATGGTTACACAATGGACCTGGACTAGGTCTGGACAGTAAGTATACAAATTGAATAATTCTTCAATAATCATTCTTTTCCATTTCATTTCGAACACCATTCAACATTTTTAAGCAGCTAGATTTGAAGTCTGCGTATGAAAACGAGATGATGCTTGACGGTTACAACAAAAAGAAATTAACAGTTAAAGTATATGTCTGGTTGTTTAAAGACTCGCGAATTTCCAGGAATATCCGAAACAATATCACCTCCAGAAAGACTATGTTCCATTTTAGAAAAGAGAAAAACAGCCGCCTGACAGTGGAGGAAATGTTGTTGGGCAATCACACGATGGTAACAAAAATTTCAATGGAGCTATTTATTAATGAATTTGTGCTTAAAATGATTTGTGTTAATACTATAGTTCGTTCTACCCGATTTAATTGTGTATATGATTAATTATTTTTCAACACATGCTATTAATAACTGTTTTTTCCACTGTTCACACCAAATACAAATTTAAGTTCCATTCCAACACAATGCACACTACCCGAGGGTACAATCATTTCTCTGATATCCGCTTCTGACAGTCTGGTATTAAGAGGATCACACACAACTTGATTCTGGGATGAGCATTCACACTCGAGATATTGAAAAATCATCCATAACGAGCCAAAGGTGAGGTTTGGGAGGATTTTTCCCTTTTGCGAGTGAGAATTTTCACCCCATAATCAGTTTGTGTGAGGTTCTTTCTCCTCAAATAATAATAATACATATACGCCGGATTATTGTTAAGAAACTAAAAAAAAAGAACACATTACATTGTATTACAGATTACTGCCTAGGGATATAAAAGCGTTGATCGGAGTATAAGGAGTGGTTAAAGTCACTTGTTCATCCCACATACGTATGTGGGATGATGATTTCTCACGATACATGTGTTACCACACAGGTTTGGCAGAGTATATTATTGAAAAGGCGCTGATCAGTTCTCGTCCGCTTAACGCAATGGATAACAAAAGATAATATGACGCGCCCAGACACAGAATGATAACAAGGGACAATAAATCATCTTTGCCGCCCGTTTCTCTTGGGTACAATCGAACTGTCCATTTATAGCCTGAGGTACCACAAGTGCAAAGACTAGCGTAACATATGAACTTAATTTAAAGGGGAAGGCAACTGTTTTTCGACCTAAACTTATTAATTTTATTGCATATTTTCAAAGACAAACATCTGTAATGCACTTGCATTCGAGTAAGCATAGCCGTTTATTAGCCATTTTAAAGGTGGTACTGACGTCGTTGTTCCAAAACAGGGTCGGTCACCAGTGTATCCGTTTGCTTATGTATGCATTGGAAGGCATCTGTAACAACAGGGCGTATAGACAAGCCTGGCCATCCAAGCGCAATTTTAATCTGTTGTATACATACCAGAATAGCTCTTTGAGTAACACATACGTTCAGCATGCTTTAGCTGACATGCTGTTTTAAAAAAAAAAGTTGATATGTACAAGCGGTTGTTTGTTGTGGTTTCGCTTGGGGACGTAACCCTCACTTTCGGCTTCATTTGAAAACAACCACCAGTGCAGGTAATATAGGGGACAGCCACGAATAAAGGATATAGCTACTGTGTTTTCGAAAAATGACGTCAGCTCCGCTTTTTAAATTAACTAATTAACGGCTATGATAATTCCATTGCAAGTGCAATACAGATGGTTGTCCTTGAAAATATGCAATAAAAATAATAAGTTTAGGTAGAAAAACAGTTGTCTTCCTCTTCAAATTAAGACCTAGACATTGGGTGAGACAACTTGTGTTTGTATCAGCAAGAGGGTGAAAGTATGGCAAATTGAAATGCAAACTCTGATAAACGCAATCAACAGCGAAACTGTTTTCGAAAAGTAATAACCTATCTGTCAAACCATGTCATTTCTTTTCAAACAACAAACATATTACACATAATATGGAAATATAAAAAATGGTTTAGTCATTTTATTTATTTGTTTATTTATTTATTCAGCATGTCTTAAAAATGAATGCCACGAGAGTTGTGAATCTGCAAAGAACGAAGGGCTTCTTTTATGTCAGATATTCCGGCGCTTTATTTGCCACCATCAGAAGAGTAAATAAAGAGTAGAAACATTGGAGTCACAAATGAAATATCGTTCTCCGTAGATACACTACGCTTGTGCTGTCAACAATGTATCACCTAAAACCTAGGTCACTATTAACTCAAGCACTCGGAAAAAGACAAAAACAAACTTTATTATTTATCCAAAAATATAAATATAATAACAACATATTATAATGTCAAACAGCTGATTCTAAACCAGTATTGGGCTTATGCATGGGTATGTCTTTTGTTTTGGAATATGTAGGCCCCGTCAACTTTCTTGGTCTATATGGCGGGACGATGGACTCTTGAAGTAAAGTTCTAGGCTGTATGTGAAGATTGCTCTCTTCCGTGGCGGAGAGAGAATTCGGCCTTCTTGCTGGCGGAGACATTGTGTTTGGAGGAATGCGCGGTGAATGTATTATGTCATGTGAGCGATTCATCGTGGGTGATTGAAGGATACTGTCCTGTTTATTTACAGGTTCAGAATTATCCTTATCATTGTGATGCGATACGATGTGGGAAAATTTATTTTGAGAATATGAAAGCATTTGCTTGGTGCCACGTGTTTGTCCCCGGTCGTTATCGGACCATTGTGTAACTTGACCATCCAAGTACACGGGAGCTTTAGACTCTCGCAAGGTTTGAATGGGATAATTACAAGATGAAATGTTGGGGTTATGTGGTGGTGGCATGCTGTGTTTATCAGGGCTATAACTGGCTCGTTGTCTGTAAGGGGATGGACAATTGCGGACGAATTCAGGAACCATTGCTGGCAGATTTTGAAGCGCATGCGAACTAGAATTTCGGTCGGGGTATAATTTCATTCCTGGCGCAATCGGCGATACCGGTTTCTGTGAATAACTGGGCTGGTATTCAAGCTGAACTGTTTGTTTGTTATTATAATTAGTCAACACGGCAATGGATGAGGAAGGTTTTTGTGAACAGTACGGTGTCCTAGTTAAGTCGGAATACTGGCTTTGAGAATGGAATGTCTTTTCGTTGCCATAACTAACCATTGGAATACTTGGTGATGACGATTTTCGGGAATACATAGGGGAATTTTCGTCTGTTAATTTTGGTTCATTTCTATGCTGTGGTAAAACCTCTCTCGCACTATTTAGGTGATCCACTGAATGAAAGCCTTCGTATCTTGCATGGGGGATACAATCCGAGACTTCCTGGCACGATGGCGAGTTAGCGGTTTTGTTTTGGGCATTTTGTGTAACATTGGCATGTTTAATGTTTCTTGGAGGACGTGGGGGCCTTGGAGGCTTTACAGATATATCGACAGACTGGAGCTGATCATCAAGACCACTCATGATTTTTGTTGGTCTATTTAGTTTAGTTTCGTATATGTGACACAGACCTGATTTATTATTTGTTGGACTTTTGGGCCGAGGGTAGCAAGCCCATACGCCTCCGGATTTTTTCCTTGTCTTTAAGCTGTCCATGTAATTTTGAAATTGTATTCGATATTCTTCAGACTGGCCAGAGTTAAACTGTGGCCTTTGACGGGGATTAATTCCCCTCGGCGGCAGCCGCTTTGACGAAGTGGATGACATGCTGACTTTATTATTGTAGCCGCATATAGTTCTTCTGTTTGACCCAAATCGCCCATCTTGTGGGTTTGGGTGCCTCAGAAAATCTTGAGAAAAAAACTGTCTTGACCTTAGTAACCACTGAGAAATCCTTTCCTCCGGTGAAAGTTTTTCGTCTGGTAGTTGGGTGACGTGACTTTGAAGTCCTGTCGGCAACGATGGAGGCCACGTCCTGGCACAGTCCGACTCGTCGGATGATGTACTGGTGACCGTGTAATAGTAACTGAGAGTGTCATAATATGAGGTAGTGTCTGTATAAAAGTCACAACTGTACTGATCAACAGCCTCCTGGGGCTCCTGTTGCTGCCAGTGACTCGCCCAATACTTGTACCAGTCGTTAGGATACGGTTTATTCGCCTGGCTAGAGAAAGGGACACAACTCTTGGGGCGGTACTGCGCGGTTTCTCTTGGTTGGGACGCAATAGCATGTGTCCCCAGATTTCTATCACACTCTGGCAAATCTTCTTTCCGTTTTAGCTCTATATTAGTTTTATCCCGGACTCCTGGGCGATGATCACGATCACAAACTGAGTAATTTCCTGTTGGGTTACTATGACCACTGAGATCTAATGTATTTGTGTTCCTGCTATTAGAGGAACCAATGTCAGTATGTTCCTCAGAGCAATATCCTCTCTGAGATTTGAGCACAGTTCGATTCTGTTTAGCTTTACTTGAGCAACTACGATCATGATCACTTGTATTGCTTGTCGTTTTAGCTTCACCTTTTCCATCGTGCGAATTAACTTTCTCTTGTGTCCTTTTCTTTTGGACAATTCTCTTTGGGTTTTCATTTAAGTTTGCAGCAGAATTGAAAGCACGGTTGTGGTAAGACATTGTGCTTTGACCTAGAGAACGGCTTCTAGATGACCTTGAAAGTGCATTTGGATTAACATGTTTTGTTCTCGTTGATACTTTTGCACAGACAGTTGCTGATGTGGAATTAATTTCTGACAAAGCCTGGTTGTCCTCGTCTGTAACACCTCCAGATCTGGAATGAGTAGTAGGTAAATCGCGACAGGAGGATCTCTGGTTGATACTTGTCGAAGAGGCAGCCCTGACTTGTAAAGTTTTCAGATCTGAGTCTTCCGCGATATCACTGTCAGTGCAGCTGTGACAGAGAAATTTGAGAACGACGCCAATGACAAATGATGACAGCATGACCATGACTGTGATGAGTTTAGTTATATCTGTGTGGCCGGATGTCATCACCCACACGGCTGTCATGAGAATATTCTCCACCAGTAACAATGCGTAATACATTACATTGGCACATTTTCCTGGACCAGAACCGGTAGTCACTGAATCGAACACGTGGAGGTACATTAGACCAGATTGCCTCAGCACACACAGAAAGTGGAACCTCTTAAGCTGAAAATACGTATAGAGTAAATTGACTGTCAGACATAGCAGGAAATGAAGGCCAAGTAAAAGTGTTATCCAAAATGTAAGCACATAAGTAAATAAAACTATTGATACACAACGAGATACGAAAAGACAAATCACCCCAAAAATGTGACACACAGTTAACAAAACAATCTTTGAGTCGTTTAGGTTATCTGAATGGTCCCGTTTTTGCCGGAGTGCCTTTTGAGCTAAGACAAACGATAAAGCACTTGAAATCGCACCCACTGCGAGAAAAGCCTGTGACGTAACCGGCACTGTTGGTAACATCGGTTTTAATAAAACACCTTCAACTAAGAGAGCTGGTAAAATACTCGATGCTGATTGGCCAACAGTCAATAAACTAAATTCCAACACTTTTCTTTCGTCAAATAAATGGAAAATGCTAGAGAGTCTCCATAGTAATCCCATCTGTAAACAATGTGAGAGCACACATAGATTTTGGACAACAGACGATCCGTTAAAATCTCCCCTCCTTAAGAGAAGAATGACAGATAATAAGTTCACCACTAACATCGGAGCGATGAGTAGAACGAGCAGTGAGAGAAACACCTCCAGTTGCCCATTTACGTACCAGTCATACACACGGTAGATAAACAGGGGATGAACAGTAATGTAGCAAAGGAAAACCAAAAAGCACATGGCTTTTAACACGCTATTCAGTAAACACATCATGGCTCCGTCATCTGTTCGTGTTAACTCAAATTGTCTTTCCAACAGCGTATGGTATATTCCTGTCCTAAAGCAATGTAGGTATGCTCCATATCGACTTAAACGGCTTCTCTCCTTCTTTATGAACACTTCTTTCTATCCTTGGTTATGAACACTTTCATATATCCCTTGTTATGCATACTTCTTGTCTCCAGTCACGTTTTATGCACACTTCTATCAACCGGATTCACATAACCAGATTTACACAATTTCTTTATCATCGAAGTATCCACATCTGTTATTCTGCAAAATAGAACAGAAAACATACAGATTACATCAGTCGTATTCCACTTAGATCTTTATCGGATATTCAATCACACTAGTTAAGGTCATATACACATGTTTAATATCTAACTTATTGGTCGGCATCTTAAATCTAAATAACACAATATTCACCCAGGAATTAAATAATATGCTGACAACAGTGTGTCAGTTTCATGGAAACTCACCACAGTAAAATTGCCACAAGGACTTATGGAAGTCACTTGTAAATGTTATTCTGGATTGACAGTGCACGGAACAGGTGACAATCAGTAGGGATATAGTCTTACTGCAGACGTCCACATCCTATTGTTTTAAAACGTCTTTAATAGAATGGAATGGGCTAGGTTAACGTTGTGTGGGCGTCCACTGATCCAGGCTCTGTTAGAAACACTGTTCAAATCTGACAGAAAGTTTGCTTTTACATCAGCTAGGGACAGTACGTGAGTTTATGCAGTGCATGCGACTGCGTGCTACGGCAGTCATCGTGAAACACTATGGCATTTCGGCCCTACTTAAGATCTGAGATAGGGTGAGACATTTAACAAGCCCTGAAGGTTACATGAACCTCTGAAGGGCACGAAAGGACGGGTCCTTATTCGGATTGCAAAATCAAGTCGGCGTTTGAGAAATCTAACAATCCTTTGTTCTTGTTAATCGGGGGATGTTTTACCTTTGACTCTATTTGACTCAAATTGTGACACGGCGCGAGGCAGTTTTCAGCAAAGCCAGGATTTGAGGTATCGCTAAGAAAACGTTTGCGGGACGCTCAGGCGTGTTGTCCTCTCATTTGATTGACTTCCCTAGCTATTTGGTTTGGGATCAACTACAAATACCCACCCAGGAATTCTTAAGAAAAAGGGGAGAATACAGGCTTTTAGGACAGCAAAATAACAAAATATACATATGTATGTAACCAGTACAATATCTTGAGTAATTCTAAAATATTCCTCCACTTTGCGTGACAATATACTTGCTGCTTTAATCGTAATGGAAACCAATTAGTAAAGGTTAAATACAAGTACTAACCCCCTAAAGTAGAATAACAATTTAAATATTCAGACTGAACCATGCCAGAAATAAACCCATGGCTTCCACATTAACGTTCGAGAACTCGAAATTATCAAAGGCGACTCTATCAAAAACTTTATTATCAGCTAACTGTCCAGGGGTCTTGATTGTCACCCAGCTACCAGCCGCACGGTTAAAGAGCTGTCAATATCCAATAGATAAAACGTTCAATATTGCTGATATTTTATGGTCATTGACAGGTACCTTCCACGCTTTGGTATCGATCAACCATCGTTTCTATTTGCCAGTGGGAAATACAGGATAAGTAGAGAGCACCTGTGTAAGTAACTAATAAAGGCAGGTCCTGTCACAGTTGTCTGTTAACAGCGATGTGTACACAACGGGTGGTCATAGGGCTAGACCTCTGAAAAGTATGGAAGGCGGAATTGGCATTAAACACCTATTGTAGCCTTAAAACGTGTGCTTTTCCGATGTGGCCTTTTAATGGTTTCATAGATACGGTTAGAAGCTCACAATCATGTTTATTCTAGCAGGCCCAATGTGTACACCTCAAATATTTTGCTTCTCCCATTTTTGTTTTAACAGAGATCACATAATTTCCTCATTTAACAGATGTTCCCGTGCTTTTCAACCCCACAGAGCACGTATCGTGACGCAATAGTGTTTGGAAGAATAAATAGTTAAATACCAGTTTTAAAAATAAGCAGGCCTTGTAATGTTCAGATGAACGGAATATGGTCTGCTAAAGATATGCGCTTACATACCCAATTCCGTGTAAATGTCATGGAATTTTACCCTTTCTAACCTCTGTTGGCAAATAGGCCTACAGCATAATCTAAACGAAAAGAAATCAGCTACCCGTTCATCTGCATCTTGAAAGTGAAAAATGCATCTAGATTTACCAATATTTCAATATTTGGAATTCACGCTTTATCTTACAAAATATCTCTTTGCGATTCATTGCTTTAATATTTAAGAAAATGCCTTTTATTTGCTCTTTCATATGCCTTGATATTTGTTTACTACACCTGATGTTATCAAGATTAACAAATCAGTTAATCATAGTATAATTCCTAAGTTAATCCTATTACAATTCCTAAACTGGATATATTATTTATGTACGGCTGATTCATAAAACGATGGTGGAGTTAAAAAAAAGACAAGAACAAAAAAACTGAGAAAAAAGGTGAAAAAACTCTCGAGCTGTCAGACTTCCATTTCCCGTCATCAATTACCTGAGAGCTGTAGTGAAGGTCCAATAGGTAATTAGGTTAAGCTCACCTTACCTGTCACCCAAAACACCTGGTCAAATACGCTCGGGAATATGTTAATCAACAACAAGAAAACATCCCTGTGGACGCTAAATTGTTATTTGTATCCTGCAAGCTGAAGAAATCGAATTTTCACTTTTGCTTACATCTAAATGCACGTTTACTATACATACACGAGAAGAGGGTATAAACAATGCTACCCTGTGAGCCTCACCAAACAAGCTTCCTGATCTAATCAGTATTATAATTACGGTCTCATCACCTACCTAATAAATCCGTATTTATTCAAATATCATATATATAATCAGATAACGCACTGACGTTTTTTTATCTCCCTTTGAACTACTAATAACAATGAGCCTCTTCTATTGCTCTAATGAACTAAGATAATTAATGTTGATGTAGAGTTGATGTTGTTTAGTACAGAAGTGTTACACTGGTTCACAGATCAACTCATACAATACCAATCTCCACGCTATACAGCTAATATCAGCTGTCTGTTTTCACTCTATCACATCGATTAATTAATTAATTTGATACTATAGCTTCAAGAGGCTGTTTTCTTTAAACTTTTACTTTAACAGTGACATATATAAATAACTCCATTACATTGTTTATTCCAGCAAAACATTATGGACAATATTGATTTAAGATACAAAACGAGTATTATAACACAAGTTATGTTAAAACATTTTCTCGCATCCCCACAGAGCATTATACTGAACTTGTTTGGTATTTACTTCAATCTTGTTTAATCAAAACCTTCTAAACAAAATCTCCTTCTGTTTTATCCCACGGCAACATACCATTCTGTTATTCCCAATTTTGTAATCTTCCAAGATAAAAGATCGTTTTGTGAATGGTATATAGAACATACCTATCTGGTATCCTCCTATAACATGTAAGCCTACTTGTGGTATACCTCATACAACCTACTATTCTGGTATCGCCCATATAACACACCATTCTGTTATCCTTCATATAAGTAAAAACACCTAACTGGTATCCCCCAGCCCCATATAGGTAAACATATACCTAACTGGTATCCCCCATATAACACACCATTCTGTTATCCCGCATATAAGTAAATACACCTAACTGGTATCCCCCATATAACACACCATTCTGTTATCCTTCATATAAGTAAACACACCTAACTGGTATCCCCCATATAAGTAAACACACCCAACTGGTATCCCCCATATAACACACCATTCTAGTATCCCCTCTTTAACCTACCATTCTGGTATCCCCCATACAATACACCTAACTGGTATCCCCGTATAACACACCATTCTGGTATCCCATCTTTACTCTACCATTCTTGTATCCCATATACAATACACCAAACTGATATCCCTATATAACACACCATTCTGGTATCCCATCTTTACTCTACCATTCTTGTATCCCCCATACAATACACCAAACTGATATCCCTATATAACACACCATTCTGGTATCCCATCTTTACTCTACCATTCTTGTATCCCCCATACAATACACCAAACTGATATCCCTATATAACACACCATTCTGGTATCCCATCTTTACTCTACCATTCTTGTATCC
>JAVFBW010016113.1:4472-18821 GCA_034783835.1 Mopalia ciliata
AAATATTTTTGTACTAGTGTGTATGTTTTTATTGTTCCTTCAGTTCTTTCAGTTTCTTTTTTTTTAATTTTTGTTTCTTCTGAGGAGTTTCCCGTCAAAAAAGAAAAAGTGGTGAACTGAATAAATCATTATGCTAATAAAAGAAGCGTATAAAACGTAACATATCTAATACATGTTGTGGTTGACCCATACACCTTAGGTATTATATTCAAAACTTTAAAAAGCTTTAATACTTTCTTGTGGTCACCAAACCATAAATTAAGCATTTGTACACTTTAGGTAACAATAGAATGTGTTAAATGATAATATCATTTTCATTCATAATTATAGTTTTATTTGGCTTTTTTATGGGACATACAAAGATAGTATTATTGTGAGAAACCGCAGATAATTTAAATTAAAATTGCACAACTTTGAAAATCTTCGAAGGGGCTCTAAGGGTTATTTCTACACCTGGTCAGAGCGGTTTTTAAAGAAATTGCCAAGTAAAAGCGATTTTCTTGACAACAATAGAGGGAAACGTTTGGAGAGTTTGTTCAAGAAAGGCCGATTAAAAATGTTCATTGTGGCGTGGTTTGAATGCGAAGGACCACTTCAAGTCGTATTTGTATGATGTAGGAGTCTTCCGAGTTGACGATACCAAGCTCCACAGTCCCGGAACAAAGGCTCGCCTAATCGCCTATGCATAGAGCCTTTCTTCGCCCAGTTAAAGCTAGTTAAGGCCTGGTCCCATGCAGGTGTTCCAGTCGCCATTACAACCAAAGTACTTACCAACCAAATCGGGAACTCAATAAATCATAGCTCTCGTCTGGGAATCCCCTCTTTTCCATGGCAAGGGAAATTTGCATGCTTGTCCTGTACTAAATGATTTTGACCGGCATGAAAACTTCTGTCAATTTGGTTGTGGATAATAGGGCGGCGTGGCCCTCCGTCTGTCAGCCTGGCCCAGGCACGACATCCTATATGTACAATTATACTTGTTTAGAGAGATTTAGCACCAGTATACAATGTATTTATTGGAATGCATCAGTGCAAATACACGACTTCATCAACCTTTTCACTCTATAGAAATAACTTCTGGTCGATTGACAACTTCCACAGCTATTTGACAATACGAGTAAACACTAATCTCGCTGTCAATGAAAACGAGAGAATTTAATTCGATAATTGTCTGTAGCCATGAATCGCGTCAGATTGTGTGCTTTAACACTTGAAGTTAAAGGTTGAATGATTTCTTAGAGTTCAAGATATACATATGTATACTTACATGAAGCTCGTCATAATTGTCGATATTTCCCCATTCATTCACAAATACTTAGGGAACGACATTTAACTACATGTACTATATGGTTGGGTGGATTGCTGCTGCAATGCACTTAAAAGAATTGTTAATAATCTACTATCCAATTTTGTTTTTTAATTCTACATTACAAATTTCGTTCCAGATTGTTTTTATCCACATTAATTTATTAGCCTCTTAAATCGTTATTATCCCTGAAGTCAATTCCATTTTTGTTTTGACCCCAATATAGATATTTACCAAAGATTCGCGTATTAGATGGATCTTCCGATATAATATGATTCCGATCATTTTCTTAGATATGGCCTATGTACTCAGACTCGGTTCATCTCTAATTATTTTTTCCTCAAATAAATTTTTGTACTGTAAGAATTCTTTCGAAAAAAATTCCTATTTTTCAAACCCAAATATGTAGACCATACTTAAATATATACAGAAGTTCTATAGAATCACAAACAAAACAACATGAAAACAGAAACAAACAAGGGTTTTTTTTTCTTTGACGGTTCTACCCATTATGCCTGGTAAATCAACTCGACATTGGCATTATTTAATGCCTTGAAATCTAACTACAATCTGTCTTGACATTCGATAACCTATTGGGCTTTCCTTTTGGTCAGCATTATGTTCAACCATTTAAATACTCAATTAAATCGTTCCGAGTCTGTGTTATTATGTTTGTTTTTGGATTTCCACGTGTAGGTCTATTTGAACTGATGAGTTACATTGGATTCATAGTCACACAGTTTTCGCGTTAGCTTTTGTCGTTGGTATAGTTCCTCTATTTGCTCTCTTGAGAGGGAAGTGTGACTCGCCTTGAAGCCTTTATCCCCATGCAGGTGTTCCAAACTCAGCACCAATAAAACACGTGACCATTAACAGGGACTCATTGCAGCTAATGGCGGACAGATAAAATGGCATTTTGTCCAAAGCGAAGTCAACTTTTTGGTCCAAAAGGAAACGCTAAGGTTAAATCCATCTGAAAGATTTGTTCTGCAGCTTAGCTGAAATGTGGATTTAATCACCTAATATGTTAAAATATAGCGAAAACTCAAAGGTTTGTTTGGATATAGCCAGTCTGCATCTTGCCCAGAGCATTGTATGTGATATAAAAAATTAAAGAATTCTGAATTGCAGTCGTCAGTTAAAACACATACATATTTAGTGGTATGTTTGAAGCGTCAATTTGTATCAGACCTTGACCAATATTGGAGATTATTCGACTAAAAACAACTTAACAAAAGTAAACTAAGCCATCGAAATATAGTTGATGAGATTAAATACAAGGCTTTTATAAAAATTTAATGTTAATCTTTTCTTTGAAGTTAAATTAGTGAGAAAAAAAAAATTTATATCGCAGAAAAAGGGGAGGGGGCATTAGCTATAATACGTTAAAGTTCGTCAATTTTTTCTTCTTTACGAAATGTATTCTGATATTGCACGTTTTGTATTTGTTTGACAGGAATGCTAACCATCTTTCAGTACTCTATTCAGGACTTATCACCATTAGTATTTGTGTTGAAACGATACAAAAAAGCTCTGACGCCACCGACCAAAGTACTGGTTGTGCCTAGCCACCGACCAAAGTACTGGTTGTGCCTAGCCACCGACCAAAGTACTGGTTGTGCCTAGCTGCTTTATCAATTCGGTTAATGTTGAACACCTATATCGGTGGATTCAAATTTCCTCAATGTTTTTGATTGGTACATCGTATTCAGGGGTTATTCACTTATACGACTCTTTTTGTTTTTTTTTTTTTTTTTGCTGGTATTTCCTGTGAGGTACTGTTTGGTTATTTTATGCACCGAATACTCCTGCACCACCTGGTTTTATACGAGCTACCCATCACTGTATACCTTTAATAGATGTCATCTGTTTGTCCTATAGACAACCCCAACGTATTGTTTTTTGTCATGTCTGTACTTTTAATGATATAACAAATTGACCCATAACCTATACATGATGTCATTTTTAATTTAAATCTATATAATTGTAAAATTTTGCCTTGTTTTCAAATGCCCCTCAAATAATTGTCCTTGTTTAGGTGGCATTTATAAGTTGGGGTGATAACATAACAAACGCGACTTAATGGATTTCCAGATTCTGGGTATATTGACAAACGTTGAATATCAGTAGGTTCTTGTTTATCGTGACTTGTATTTTATCACGATCAGGATGGCTCATTTTTTAAAATCTCGAATGATCCAATGCAATTTCTTTCTGTAAGGTATCATTGTATTGTCACCATGGGATCCCACAACAAAATATGTGTACTGACTTTAAACATTAGCATATCATACAGCATGGAAAGTCATAAAAACACAACATTTACTTCAGCGTAGTTTCCACATAAGGCACCTGAGATACTTTGTTTGATTTTTTAAAGACATAACATTATGTTTTGCTTAACAATGGAAACCATCGGATTGTCAAATTTATAACAATCGAAAGCTTTGTAACATACGAAAAGCAAACTTTGCTGAAGCTTATTTCATAGCATTGTCATGCCTTCTTTCCTTTTCAATGGTGGATCTTGATTGTCATCACAATAAAAGAATTCTTGCAATTGTTTTAAGAGGATATTGTATGTTTCAATAGCCGTTGTCTAAAAAATGAAATACCACCACGAACGGCTTTTAACAACAATAAGCCCACAGTAATTTCGCTATTTTGGGATTACACTTTCTTAGTTTGAAAAGATTCTAGTTCAGAAAATTGTACAGGTTGAAACCCGTCTGGGAATCGAACCACGAAACTCAGAGTAAGGCACCGAATTGCCAGCAGTTAATGCTGGCCACCTAGACCACTCTAGAAGGTGGTGGCTGACGACCGGTGACTGAGTGGTCTAGGTGGCCGGCATGTTAAGGCCGTGGGTTCGATTCCGGGACGGGTTTTAACTTGCAAAATTTTCTGAATTAGAATCTGTTCAAACTAAGAAAGTGTTATCCCAATATAACGAAAATACTATCAGTATACTTCAGTTCTTCACTTTCTAAAAGACACAAAAATTATCATTCAACAATAAGCCCATAAAACAATAACTCTCCAACGAACAAGGTGGTCGGGTAAAATGAGAAGGTTTTTTTTTCTTCTTCAAATAATGCGTCAATAATAAAATATTAAGTTGATAAATTATGTAAACTGAATTAGTTGGTTGTGTGGAATTGTTGTAATTGAAACTTATTCTTCTGGTTTGACAAAAAACAAACGTGATTATGAAACTACTAAGGGGTGTTTATTCCTACTATATCTTTACCCTTGTACTAGACCTTTATTCATTTTTACACGTTTTAGATTCACATGTAAATGAGAGTTTAAATTGCGTTAATTTGAGACGTTTTATGCCTGCATATTTGAATGCTTGTATTCTCGTATACTTTTTGAAAAGATTATCTGACAGAAGATTCTTGGTCCCAATTCATTACACTGCAATCAGTTCAAGTGGTTCTGTACTTTGGGAGATCACTCTGGACAGACATACCTTTTGACGATTGTTGGGCCTGTACCTCAAAGGTCCTGGGTTCGAATCCCTGTGGAGGCAAGCAAATTTTTCTCTCTTCCTTTATTCAAAATATATATTGTTAAAGTTTCGCCTGCTACAGTAACATCGGCTGACTTCACATACAATCACAAAGAAATTGGTTAGCTGCAACATTTATACCTTAACCACAGGAAGTCCATATGCTCGCTCCACACTAGGATGTATACACTAGAGCCAATAAACTTATACTTTATGCGAAAGTATAAGCCACGTCAATATGGGTTGCGCCCGCCTTTATTGATATATTGTAAGCAAAGGCTGTCTGGGTCAGAGGTCATAGCCTCGGACAATCCCCGGTTTATTTCACCATAAAATTCCGGCAGTTTTTTTTTCTCCAAGGAGGGTATTGTCCTCTCACAGAGAATGCCGTGTGATTGTATCAATCATTCTTAAATAGTGAGCTTAAATGCTGGGCGCTGCCATTGTTGAAGACCCCCTGGTCACAAATGTCAAAGTCCTTTCGACCGGGCGTAACATTTTCTTTAACATCTTATTTGTCACCCAGGCAGCCCGGCGAGAGCCTTTTCGTGTCATAGCACCTTCATAATAGCCTGAAATGAATCCCATTCAGATCCAGTCGTTTACAATTCAGGGGCCTAGGACCCCCAGGGTGGAATAATCACCTAAGAAGATGATCTGCTGTGAGGCTAAATAAGAAATCAGATTGTTTTAAATCTCCCACCGTTCAATAAATAGCCTAAGCGTTGTTAACGACAACCTAGAGCCCTTCACGACATATTAGCATTAAGGGGTCCCATAAGTCAATACCTCTTCTCTTATTTGGCGCTTCTCTCAGTATGGCTTATCTATCGCCAGAAGAAGGAAACGGAGTATGGAAATGTGTGTATTAATCTATATTAGAGAACAGACGGCACGGAAAGTCTCGATATCATTTGTTTCCTTTCGCTCTTTGTAACAATAATAGGGTTTATCATTTCTAACCATCAGAGGCGTAGTACGGAAGCCAGCTTGGGAAAGTCCTTCCCGTACAGTTGCTGCAATTCGCGTGTCTCAAAGCGATAGTGGCATGGCAACTGTCAGTAGACCTGCCATGAGGTGGTTATATATCGAGGAGCGATGTCCACAAAATTAGCACGGTGTTGATCAGAGGGCTCCATCCACTCACTAAGAGTGCTATACAAGAAGGTGCAACAGATCAGAAAGATAATATGTTGAATGTCTCGTGCCCACCCAGGCTAAGTAGCCGGGGCCATTGGGTTAAAAAGATAAAGAGGAGGCAAGTGTTCGTGAAAAGTCGCTATCCGGTCACACAAGCCCAAACGTCGAACCTTCATTACACCACTCCGTGTTGACTTTATCGAGGCGCGCTCCATTTGGCAATAAACACATTAGAACCGCAGCACCATCCATGTCACAGAGAGAAAGAGTTTAGAGAAGAAATGATAATTGATTGCCTGCTGGAGAGAAGTATTTCCGCTATGAAGGATGTATCTGCTTGCATGAAGAAGGACATCATTTCACATTCATTACTCGTTCGATCATTAAGCGTTCTGCCGTCTCGTCGCCTGCCTCTGTTTCGAGTCATCTATTTACTTGTGTCACTTTTAATCACAGATATCAGTACCCCATGCACACAAAGTATTATAAATCTGGATTTATTTACGTAGACAATAGCTTGCCTCTCAGCTGATATTTCTCGTTATATTATATGAAGTATATTTGTTGCTGTATTCAGGGAGGCCAAGAGAATGTTTGGTCCCTATGACAAAAGCAAACTTGCCTGCCGCCTTACCCCCAATTCTCCAAATAATGATAATAAGGAAGCCAGCCACGGTGTGTCATTTCATGAAGTTATTAGTGGGCCCCATATTTGACACCTGAGGCTACTTCTGTAGGAAGAATCTAATATCCTCCACACGAAATTGTCATTCACTTGTAAACGAAATCCCATATTTTAGTTTGTTTGCCTTGCTTAATGTACACTCTCGTTTTATTTTTTGGCTCGTTTGTGGGCCCCTTTCTCTATTTCTTCATTGTTATGGTCATTGTAATTAGGCAAATTGTGATTGATGTGAAATAAACAGTAAACAAACAATAAACATATGGGCCACAGGGCGCCACCCAAGCTGATACCACCAGTGTACTGGGCCTGGTTGTATTGCCAAACACAGGTATTTTGTAAAGTACTTCGTCTACAGCACACCTAAATACCTTTTACTTGCATTGCGTTGTGGATAGTTGAGACCAGTAAAATATTAGAAAATAACAATAATAATATCGTCCCTACAAATCAAGCTTAAAAGAAGTTAACTAAATTGTTTTTAAATCAATGTTAGTACGATATTGTATTTGGTAAAGTGATGCCTAAATTAATTTTATTCAACGTCTAGATATTGTCCTGTACCAGTGGGAAGGGCGATTTTATTACACGATGACAATTTGTGATACCATGCAGCACTAATTCAGCAATACCTGCTCGAGCTTTATTATCAATTCGCCACGTGGATATCTTTGTTAATCCACAAGCCTTCTTTGAAGAGAGCTACATTGAGAACAAACCTTGCTGGCAGGAGAGCTTTCCGCCTTAAGTTAAATATAGAGTTAATATGAGAGGTATGAGACCAGGTGAGTTGTAGAGCACTTGTCCTAACCGGAAGTCAGTCTCAAGCAGTTTTAACAGACCGTCAACCAAATATGAATAACAGTAATAACCCATGAATACACTATTGAGAGTGACTTTTTAAAGCAACTTGACTATATCGCGCGAACAGAAAGTCTCCAAGCACGTACCACTATGGTTTACCCACTGAGCTGTAGTTTTCACTCGACAGCCGTATTCTAGCCACTTAACATTTGAAGAGAGATCAAACAACAATATCCCCGGTTTATATCGATCCTTGTTGTAAGTGAGACCGCTTTTACTAACAATGGGTAAATTGACTAGCTCATAGGACTCAGTCATATAGAACTCTACACAGCACCTTTGGAAATTGGACTTATTTCCGTATTTTCGGATCACCATATGGTTAATTTAGCCACACTATCGGCGTTGCCTTGTCACGATAGCATACAAAATAACGTTATGACTTGTTTGTCGGTGCTGTTATGTTAGAACAGATTCTAGTTTAGAAAGTTTTGCGTGAAATTTCTTGCACTCACAAATCGAACCCTTGCCGGATACAACCAGTCACCAGACCAGCAGCGATGAACGCCTGACACCAAGACCTGTCAGTGCAACCATGCAGAAACTTTTGGGTGTAAACCCTTTGGTTATGTCGTCTGATGATTTCCGACGGAAGGTTGTGGGCTTACGTTTATCAACCTCTAACGAGCCTGATCGTCAATCTGTACTAGGAAAGGCGCATGTTCACTTTATAAAAGACATTAACATAAGTATTAGAAGTTGCTCTGAGAAAATCGAATAAATTTATTGAAATACATTTTTTTGTTACCCATGCACACATAAGATAATATTTATACTCTTTATTTCAGTAAACAATTTCTCGCTTTTCTCGACTAAATGAAATTCTAATTACCATTGACTCAAGTTCAGACAAACAGTATTTTGTCAGTGTATCTAAAGGCGAATTGGTTTCAGTGTATCTCGCAGAACGATTTAGTATCAGTCTATTAATGTGAACGAATCGATATCAGTGTATCTTGATGAACGAATTAGTGTCCGTGTAACTCGATGAACGAATTTGTATCAGTGTATCTCGAAGAACGAATTGGTGACAGTGTATCCCGATGAAAGAATTGGTTTCAGTGTATTTCGATGAAAATGGTGTCCGTGCACCTCGATGAACAAATTTATGTCACCGTATTTCGAAAAACGAATTGGCGTCAGTGTATCTCGATGAACGAATTTGTGCCCGAGCATGATGGTGAACGAATTGGCGTCAGCATATCTTGTTGAACGAATTGGCGTCAGTGTATCTCAAGAACCTTTTTTAAAAATATTGGGAACCTACAAATCATCCTTCAGTAATGCTAGTTGGAGTGTCTAGTACCAAGGCATATCCCAGAACTTCAACAAAGAACAGAACCATCGTACAGTTTTATTCAATGTGGACGGCCAATCGTTTTAGAATGATGTGAGGAAAACTGAAGGTAGACAAACATGAAATCTCATTATTGACGTGGAATTAGATATTCGGGTCGTGTTAATAACATAATTCTGCATATTTTACAACTGTTTGTTGTTTTTCCCTGTGTTCAGACACTTTACTATTTATTCTCTATATTGACACGTAAGGAGAGCTGTTAAATTTGGTAAATATCCCGGGTAAGATCCGAGCCACACGTTGTTGACCCTTAACAGCAGCTATTAAGACCGGTAACAAAAAGCACCAGGTAGCGTTTTAAAATACTTTATTCAACTGATTATTCTAGATTGTGGTATATCTTAACAGAGTACACACACTGAGAGATATGTGTTTGACATGCTGGATACCGAGCAAATGGATCAATGAGGAAGCTTTAAGTCCTTTGTAATGGTGCTGACTAAAGCTACACGCGGGAGTAGATGAAAACAAAGCTGCTTGACAAAGGGGTTACGTGACTCGGGGTGGCAGGGTATGTGATGTGTGTGATTGTCGGACAGTGGCATTGGGAAGTTATTGCAACACACGTACAAAACTATTACAAAACAAATCACGAATATGTGAACCTATCATTTAGATTGTAACAATCCGATTTTTTTTTTTTGCCCTTTTTTCAGACAAGTAATTGTAAAATTTGTAAGAAGTAATTCTTTTATGAAAAATGATTTAAAAGGCTAAAATCGATACACAAATCAAAAGAATACATTAACTTGCGCACAAAATGTGAATACTTTTATTTCAATTAAATTAAATTAAATCAAGTTTATTTATTTATTTATTTATTTATTTATTTATTTATTTATTTATAAATCGGTCCTAGATCAATTAATGAGTCGATGGTTTATATTTATGTAAAGTATTTTTGTTACTAGAAACTGAGAAACAATGGAAAGGAGAGAATACATTTGGAAAAAGACTGAGTGACAAGCTTCGTCAACCCCAGGTGTGTTTATTTAAGACGAGTTTTGAAAATTAGACCTTCGCATTAAGAAATGTGCTTAGCCCAGAAGGAATATAAAAGTATCAAAATATATCTTGTGTATAGAATCACAGCGGTGTTATTTAAGGATGTGGGCCTTTTTCATCAATCCTCTTTTCGTTTTTAGTGAATTAAAAATAGTGTTTAAACCAAACATTATGCGGCCTAAAAATGGACTTTGTTATTTTTGTTTGAAGAAGAAAAATATAAAATCTTATCTTATTCGTAGCCTATTACTTGATATACTGGACTGATTTGGTTTCGGTAAAATGAGCATCTCTTTATTCATAGTTTTCACATTACGCTATAGGCCTATTCACAAATAAAGACATATATATAACATGCTTGTGCGAGGAAGGCTGCTCGATAATGTATGTTATTTAATTTCAAGGTGCTATGTTACCATTTGTTGTTTTGTCCTGTTTTATTTAAACAAACTCAAACATATTTAAATAACTTAACACCGAGCAACACACGATTGTATTTAAATTGTATAGTGAACTTGCGATGTTGCATTCGTTCCAATGATTTGACATCTTAATAACTGGAGATTATTTTGGAAGGAATGTCAAGCCAATTGAACGAATTAAATTGATGGAATTGTGACAAAACGGAGAACAAGAATATAAATTATTAACTTAATAAATTACAAATTTGTCTATTTAACTAACTAAATAAAAAAACAAATGTCCCTACTTTTAGTTCCAGATACGGGTTTCGCTGTGGATAAACAACGAGTATATGCTCCTGCACGTAATGATAAAAACATACATTAAAACAATGTTTATCCAGTGAGCAAAAAATGCTCGGTTTTTTTTTTATATCTCTCTATCTTTGTACTCATTCTTGTTAACAGACATATTCATCGGTAATCTCTATATATCTGAAATACTAATTTGTGAGTGGGTTTATTCCTAACCAATGCCGAATATATTGAAGGCTACATTCCAAACAATACTTTGTACACCATACTAATGGTCATTACTCTCGAAATGTCTGTAGGTTACCCGAAACACAACTTGAGATACAGGTTTATAAAGAAACTTGTCTCTGGAAGTTTATCTAGAACATAAGATGATTTTAATTGATCTACATGCTTGTGCTAGTGTGATTGCTTTTTGGAAATAATTAATAATAGAACAATGGCGGTGGATTCAGGTTTCCGATAACATTTCCCCCTCCTAGCCCACTCGTGGTATAACATTACTGTGTCAGTTTGGACATAAGTAAAACATTATTTGAAATATCGAGCGAGCAGATTGGAGCGCCAAACGACACTGGGAAAAAATGTTTGAATAATTTTGGACAAGTGAATTTTGTAAAAACCCAAAACATCATTTATTTTACAGCCTTGTTATGCTCACTGCATGTTGGAATACTTCGAAGAAAGCTTTTCTACTCAATACTTTTACTACCTTTTAGTTTTACATTTTATTTAAACAAATGGGTATACAATGATAAATATCAAACACTGTATGCGTTTATCATAGCGGAACTTAAATATTTTTCAAATGTAAGCGGGGGTTAGGAATAATTGTACAAACACTACAGAGCGGCAGGTGAAGTATAAAGGTGACTAAATGACGGCTAACTGGCTATTTACACGTGTGAGAAAGTTGTTGGATAACGAACTAATGCGGACATACGTTTTTTGTAATAAAGAGGTTGCGAAAGCGTTAAAGAATAGAAAAGTCTAACCTGAGGAGTGGGGCTTCCTTGGCACGTTGACATTGGCCTATCGTGTAAAACCCGGCCTATTGAACAGATCACGTACAGCTTGTAGTGAGAATCATGGAGAATATGCGACGGTAATCTCGGCCCCTCGTAGTGGTTGTAAACAGGGGTAGGAATGTGTGTACACTCTTAACAATTATCGTCAAACAATTTAACTACACATCAATTAAACTGTGCACAAGCGAATTAATCTTTAAGAAATCAAAAGCCGAAGGATCGCCAATAACACTGTCAGAGCAGCATTCAACAGAGTGAAGCGGGGACTAAACTGATAGTTTTTACCCCGTATGGAATGCTCGCTTTATTCATTAACTTTATAAACATATTTTCTGGCGCAGTATTTCAATTACATCCATAAAATAGTTTTACTGCGCCAATACTCATATAAAAGTAAAGCATAATCCGCGGAATGGAAGACTGTCAATGGTAGGTCATTGGTAATAAGACCTCCGGGCTTGTATATCATGTATTTGTGTTAATATCTTGTTCTTTGGAAAATGAAATAGTATAGATTATATTAATAAGCTACAACACCCGCCGACTATTAATATAATATTTTGGTACCGATTATAACTCATGAACACTAAAGTAAGGATTCTAAATATTTTAATGAAATGATTTATGACAAAAAGTGAGTGATTGTATGCTTATGTCGATATATATATACATCTTTACCATTTCACAAATGAATTTAATAAAATTAATAGTCTGTACAATACAGTCAATAGTGACTGGTCAATAAATACAATATATACACACAGAAAACAAAAATGATTTGACATTACGAGAAAGTGTAGAGGCATTGTAAAATTCTTAGATAGAGGACTTACCTGTAATATAAACCGCTGTACGTTAATACAAAAAATTAAAATATAGAAAGTGTCTAGCCCTTGTGTTTATTAAATAGTTTAACGAAATTTAAGGTTTTATGAACAGATTTACTTAAAAGGAAATTTGTGGCGGTTTTTTTCTTCTTCTCTTGAATAGAACTTTTTCTTTTTCGTTAAATGTAAGGCACCTTTAAGCTTTCCATAATACGTCTAAGTTAACACTAATCTGTGTTTGAAAGTAAACCAGGCTTTGGGTGTATTATGAGTGAGATTATTTACATTGCACCGTAAAGGAGGTTATAACTCAGCCCACCGAGTCAGAGCTGGTGTCCCAATTTAAAATTCAATTCTCAGTTCACACATCCGCGTAGATAGTGTACCGTTAAACGATATCAATTGTAGTACATTTGCTTTACTATTAGCATTTGCACTACGCCATTTTTTTAAACGCCAGTTATTATTATATCGCTAGTAGACTTGTTTATATAGTAACAGGATGTCTCGTGCAATAATAAAGAAATTAAGTAATAGGCCGACGCCTTTAAACAATAGAAATTAAAGTGGCACTCAATATTGCTTAAGTTACTACCTTATTTTTTAAGTTGTGCAGGTAGACATTTTATACTAGTATTCGCTATTGTCTTCGTCAAGGCTTGGTTAGACAGTACGTACAATGTCTTACTAACACAGGTATGAAAGAAGGGAAAGACTGCCGTTTGAACTGTGAATCTGTGATTCAACGAAATGTAAAACTGAGGTGTCCGAAGATTAGAACACAGAAAAGCTGTCCAATAAATGAATTAAAATTGAAGTTGTGTTACCACCACCTCGTCTGTGGTTGCATCAATGGGTGACTATAACTCGGCAATACGTTCATATTGTTCATGTTCATATTCACATTTAAATTCACTGAGCTCATGTTATACGACGGGTTCATAGAGGAAGCTAACGGGGAGTTCATGTTGGGGTTCATACCAGATAAAGAACTCATTGCCATAGAGTTCATAGAGTTCACATGAGACAGATTGCCGTGGTTCATCCCTAAATTAGGATGCTGTAGTTGAAGGTGATCTTGAGTTTTCACCAGTCCATTGACACTACTTGGCTGACAGGGTTTCCCATCCCGTACTAACACCGGTACCGCGACCCTTCGAGGTGACGGTAACGGATTCATATCCAGTCCCTTTTCTTGTCTTTGTCTTTTCAACTTGTAGCGATGATTTTGGAACCATATTTTTACCTGGGTTGGCGTAAGTCTAATAATACTAGCAAGATGCTCCCGTTCAGGAGCTGAGAGATAACGCTGCTGCCGAAACCGTCTTTCTAGTTCGTATGTCTGCGCTTTAGAAAATAGCACTCGTCGTTTCCTCTTTTTCTGACTTTCCGAACTTTGGTTGTGAGAGTCATTGCTGTTGTTGTTGTCACTGGTGTTAAGTTTGGATGGTTTGATATCCTCGGAGCTGCAGTCCGAATGCTGTGAGCCCTGACTACAGTCACTCCCAGCTGGTGAATGAGGGTGATTCCCCGATGATAATTGTGCTAAATCTGAAAGGTGAGAGAGAAAACAGACATATGTGGTCAGAAAATTTAAATTTAAATAGTATTCTCAAATAGTATTAGAACAAATCTGGTATAAAATCGTCAAGTTTGTCATCTATATACAGTACAGTCAGAGCTAAAAAGTGACCACATTGCATTCTACATTATTAATTACTATTGATTAAAAAAAATTTTAACATATATGCAGAGTCTGCAGAAACGGCGAAATACATTTTTCCAGAAGTTATTCCTAGCGTACCCTTAATTGTGAATGGCGATGGCGAATTTCTGACAATATAAAATTAAAATTAATCGCTTGATAAAAGACAAAAAACTTACTTGAGTATTGCATATGTTCATTG
>JAVFBW010016224.1:0-18819 GCA_034783835.1 Mopalia ciliata
GGTGGCCGAGTGGTCTAGGTAGCCTGCATTTACTGCTGGCGATTTGGTGCCTAACTCTGAGGGTCGTGGGTTCGATTTCCGGACGGGTTTCAACCTACCAAATTTTCTAAACAGGTATATGTTCTAACTAAGAAAGTGTTATTCCAAAATAACGAAAATACAATCATAATTCTTATCAACAAAGCCCGTTAGGACAGAATAACAACTCTGTCCTCACAAGATTCGACAAACCGTTCCAAGCGATGCCTTTATCAAGAACGAACAGCTCTAGCCTTTCACCAAAGGACTGTTATGTAAAAAAATCAACAAAGAATTTTAGTCTCTAAGGACGACATTTATTATGCAAGGCTGTCAACATTTGGTTCGAGAAGGCAAGCGGCTTTACGGTCATAACTCTTCCAATTGTTTGTTGAAGCCTCTTTGACTCTCGCGAGACGACCAGATCAATCAGTGAATAAATTCACCACCGTCGCCGGCTGGCAAATAATCTTTAATTGTTACTACATATTGATGGCACAAAATGCTAACCAATTTCGGTTCGCACATCTGAAAAACGACGAGATCAGGGTGTTTCAGACATATAAAGCACAGGAAATTACAGTTAAAATAATTTAAATCTACAAAACACATATTTTAGCGTTCTTAACAAATAGATATCTGTATTCACGGAGAACACTTCAGCAGGGTTCTGAAAGAGAGATAGTATGTTAATTTGTCGGTAATTTAAATTGGCAAACATTTTATAGAGTTCTGCAGAAGGGACATTTACTGAATTCTGTAGCATCCTCGATATTTGTGAATGTACTACAAGATTATCAATTGATCTGGCATCTTAAAGGAATAATTCTCTAAAGCTGTTTTTTTCTGATTGACTGGCCGACTGGTGTTATACTCCGAGCTTTAATAAGGGTATTTCATTTATGCATGTATAATAACGGTTATTCCAACAATAATTGACATTAATTCAACAGCTTAAGTGTTTAAACAAAATGGAAAGTAAATCTTCTTGTTGGCTTATACTTTTGCTGGATGACAACACAGAAAACAACTGCATGAATTCTCCGCTGCCATGAGCATGTGCAAAACCCTTGTGGAAAGAGAATGTTGATGTATTTTCTCTGGTGCTTAAACTACCCGTCGCTTTAACATAATTATTATTAAACAGATCCCCACAATATTTTAACCACCAACGATCAACTCAAGAAAATCACCACAGGTCTGATGTGGACAAAAATAAACAAAGGATTTCGAAGATTTCAGTCTCTGAGGACGATCTTTATAATGATATGTTGTCAACCTTGGGTCACTCAGTCAATAAATTAACCACCATCTCCGCCTGGCCAAACACATCTTTAATTGTTATTATGTAATAAATGATGCAAAATATTAACCAATTTCAGTTCGCCTATCTTGAGTTAATGTTTTATCGATCAAGGGGCTAGATTGGGGTGTTTCCGAGCCATAAAGCACAGGATATTACAGCTTAAATAAATTAAATCTACAAAACTCATCTTTTAGCCTTTTTAACAATTAGAAATCTGTCTTCATAGAGGGCACTTCAACTTCATCAGGGTTCTTCAATATTTGTGAATGTAGTACAGATGTCTCAATTGATCTGAGGTCTTAAAGGAATAATTCTTAAAAATTGTTTTTTGGATAATATTTAACTTTTGAATGGTTTTCGGGTGTGTGCCGTATTATATCAAAACGTCTGCCTGTACCTGAATAAAATATTTTTAAAACAACTTGTTGTCGGTTTCCTTCCTGGCATAAGTTGTCACGGCCCCGGGTCATTCAGAGGGTACGGTTGTGGTGGGAGTGTGCGGTTCCAGTTTGATTGGTTTTGATTGGTCGATTGATTGATTGATTGGTGTTTAACACTGAGCTAAAGGGTGTTACACTTATAGATGTATGATGGTATGTATTACAACAATAATTGGCACTAGCACAACCATAAATCTGAAATGTTTTGATCAAAATGGGAAGTTAATCTTCTGGTAGGCTGTATCTCTGGATGACAACACAGAAAACAATCCAACGTATTCTCCGTTCATATGCTTTATAAATTAAAGCGTGGAACTTAGTTGTGGAAAACGATTGTTGTCTTTTCGCTTGTGCTTAAGCTGTCCATCCCTTTAACATAAGTATTATCAATAAAGCCAGTGAGGACAGAATGTACTAATAACTATCGCCCCACAAGAACCGAGTGTTGATTCGACAAAGCGATCCACGCGATCTCTTTATCAAGAACGAACAGCTCTAGCCATTCACCAAAGGACTGCTATGGAAAAAATGAACAAAGGATTTCAGTCTCTAAGGACGATCTTTATAATGCAATGCTGTCAACATTTGGTTCCAGAAGCAACCGGCTTTACTGTCATAACTTTTTCTGATTTTATATTGAAGCCTCTTTGATTCTCGCGACATGCTCGGATCAATCAGTGAATACATTCACCACCGTCTCCGCCTGGAAAAATAATCTTTAATTGTTCGTACATAATAAATTGCACAAAATGTCAACCAGTTCCAGTTCGCACATCTTAAATGAATGTTTTATTGACCGAGGGACCTGATTGGGGTCTTTCACAGACATAAAGCACAGGAAACTACAGTTAAAATCAATTAAATCTACAAAACACATCTTTTTAAATTTTTAACAAATAGAGATTTGTCTTCACATAGAACACTTCATCGGGGTTCTAGAGGAGCGATTGTATGTTTATTTTTCGGCTATTTAACCTGGGAAACTTTATATAAGAGTTCTGCTGAAGTGACATTTGTGAATTCTGAGCATCCTCGATATTTGTAAATGTACTACAAAATGTATCAATAGATCTGGCGTCTTAAAGGGATAATTCTTTATAGTTGTTTTTTTTTTTCAGATTGATTGACTGACTGATTGATGTTATACTTCGAGCTTAAGGGTATTTCATTTATGCATGTATGACGACGGTTATTCCAACAATACTTGACACTAACACAACATCTTATATGTTGTTAACAAAATGGAAAGTAAATCTTCTTCTTGGCTTTACCTCTGCTGGATGACAGCACATAAACCAACCAATTCACGCTGATATGCGTGTGTGCAAAACCCTGAAGTATGATTATCCGTATCTTTTAGAGAAGCTGTGTTTTTATGCGTCTGTAAGAAACATTAGAAACAGACCTTTATTTTATCTTCCTCGTAGCGGAATAAATGTCAAAAAACATTCGTATATACCAAGAGTTCCATCCCTTTTGTAATGAGATATGTATGTGGCCCAATGTGAACATGTTTACATGATATTTTACACCTGTTAATATTTCTATGATTTACACTTATTCTCATTAATGTTTAGTGATAAGCCTTACTTTTGTTAATCATTTATGATTTTTTTTTTAAATTTTATTTTATTATTTATTTTACCATTATTGTCCATTATTATTGGTAAACTGTGTGAATATGTGTATTAGTTTGTATACAGCTTTCTTTCTGGTATGTTACATTGTCCTTTGATCTGTTGACCTTGTATTGAATAAAAAAATGAAATAAATAAATAAATAAAGGTTCATTACAAGGCGGACATGAATTGATATATCAGGCACTCCTGTGTTATAGAAAACAGGCAGGGAAAATGCGGTAAGTATAGGAATGCATCCGGAATCATACGGCAAAACCAGCCCAGCTGAATCGGGTGCTGATCCTTCCTTTGCGAGTGTGTTCGTTGTTTATTGGCTTTCTGTTGCGATCCCATTAACAAGGAATAGAGCCCTATGTTCTGCCTTTTGTTCCCATTATATTAAAGTCTCTCTCACGATTGCACCAATAGCTGTTCAACGGGACAAAGAAGACATTTTGCTTTTATTATTACTTTTCCAGCCAGGCACAATCATTTATTTTTTTATTTTTGTTTTCTTTGGTGAAATCAATGATATAATATTTTTCGAACAGATGATCCATGATTCGATCTTTCAAGGACATTTAACTTATTTGGCCATGACTTTACATTACTTTACCAATAAATAGCCAAACTTACCCCCTATCAGTGGGCCAACACACTTACCCCCTATCAGTTGGCAACACACTTACCCCGTATCAGTGGGCCAACACACTTACCCCGTATCAATGGGCCAACACACTTACCTCGTATCAGTGGGTCAACACACTTACCTCGTATCAGTGGGCCAACACACTTACCCCGTATCAGTGGGCCAACACACTTACCCCGTATCAGTGGGCAAACACACTTACAGGATATCAGTGGGCCAACACACTTACCTCGTATCAGTGGGCCAACACACTTACCCCATATCAGTGGGCCAACACACTTACCCCATATCAGTGGGCCAACACACTTACCCCGTATCAGTGGGCCAACACACTTACCCCGTATCAGTGGGTCAACACACTTACCACTGAAACAGAACGGCGGACCAAGGATAACTGATATAACATCGTATTGTTTGTATGAATGCGCAATGCTGTGGTATAAATTATACAGTTTGTACTCCGTTTTACTTCCGAAATCTGTGGAGATTTTAATTGATTATATATAGTTCTGTTAACTACATACGGTTGGTTGATTTTGTGGAAATTAATTGACGAAGCCCGGCACTGCCAAACACCTGGAATGAAAAGATACATATTCCCATGATTGAAACTAATACAGGCCGGTCACATTCTGAGTCCTTTGCCTGGCTGAACTAACCTTCTACGTTGGCAGTAAACCAACAAAGTGTGCCTCACATAAATATGACGTACTTTGAAATATGTGCTCCAGGCAGTGAGCTATCTTACATTTTGATTGTAGAGAGCGAACATCTTACCTGCCTCCACCTGCCTCCACTTCACTTTTGGTGCGTTGGTAGTAACTGTGCCCTGTTTCTGATATGGGGTTGGTTTCCTTGACTTATTCAAATGACACGCCGTCATAATAAGTTATCAAACATACAACGCATAACGACCAAACATAGTATACACAATGATAGTATAAGAAACAAATGGTTTATTTAAACAATAATGTTGTCCGAAGATTGTTTTAAACAGTGTTTTATTTCAAGAGAGAAATTGGGATTGTTGAACAAGCTTTGCCTATATGAACATCGTTCCCATATTACATATATTATCATAATTTGATCAAACAGAGTATAACAACAAAGCCTCATTTAATAAGAAAATGTAATCGAATTTGGATAAAAAGTGAAATAAAACAAAAATATATAGATCAATTAAATTGAAGAGAACCAGCGTAATAACGGAACTTTTTTTAATCGATAGGATCTCACATTTCTTTACAATTTGATTGTAGGTCAGGACGATTTTAAAAACGTATCATGAAAGTAAAAACATATAAAAAAATATCTGATGTACACACATAAATATAAACTTTTAGTTTATCAAAAGGATTTATAAAGGGTATTTTCTATTTAAATTATATATATAATCCACTATTTGTTGTTGATTATGTTCAAATAGGTTTGAGTGGTGAACGAATCTATGAATGCTGGCAAAAATATTCATATTTTGGGAGATTGTTTGTCCTGGGGAGCCATGTAAAATGGTTTCAAAGTTATAGGTTTCAAGAACTGTTGATATAAATCGTTCTCTAGACTGTAGGTGCATATGCTATATACTGTTCACAGTCTTCATAGTGAAAGCCACGTTGGCATCCTAAAGATTCCACAAGATGGCTTTTATATATGTTGGCTTTTAAAGCGCTAAATTTGAGTCTTAATTGAGGCATAGTAAGTTGTATATGGCGCTCGCCTCTGTACAAATAAGACGGGACACCCATGTCGTCATGCATTAGCATGTTTTTTTTTAAATTTGGTTTTTCGGAGCGTGCCATCCCGGTCGTTCCTTAATGAAACGACCTAGTTGGCACGCTTCAAAATACCCAATCCAAAGATTGGCGCATTGCCGAAGTTGTTAAGTCAACCTATATTATAAATGAAAAGGGGTTAAGCGCAAATTGCGAGGGAAATACATTATTGACTGTCCTAGACAAATTTCTGCCACCACTGATATAAACCTCCTACACAGAACTTTCCTTTAAAGGAGAAGAAAACTAGTCTAATACAGCAATAGTCAAACTTTACCTATAATGTATGGTGGTCTATTCATGTCATGTTGTTTATGTCTCTTAAGCCTTCATGTATGGTGACCTGTTCATGTCACGTTTTTTGTGTTTTTTTAAGCTTTAGTGTTTGGTGGACTGTTCATGTCATGTTGTTTATGTCTATTAAGCCTTTATGTATGGTGGACTGTTCATGTCCTGTTATTTATGTCTCCTAAGCCTTTATGTATGGTGGACTATTCAAGCCATGTTGTTTATGTGTCTTATGCATTTATGTATGGACGTTTTGGAATAGATACTAACATGTATTTTATTCAGTATAATAACAGAGTCTCAGTTTTGTACTTTTCAAACTGAGGATAACCTAGGTAATTATGTTTTCTTCTAGCAATAAAAAACATGACATTAAATGTCCACCTTATATTTTATTCACGGCACCATCAACCAAATGGCCACCTATGGAAACGAGTCGTAATAAAGAATTTGACAGCCGTTATGGGCATGACTGCCAAATGAATTTTGGGACTACAGGGCACGGTGGGAGAAAAGTCGCTACAAATCATCAAGGGCACTATGAAAATCATTAGTGGGCCACGTCCTAAAACCAGTAATCCTCCCTTCACCTTCCACCGACCCAAACCCTGCTTTGAGTGGGCCTGGTTACGTGAACAATTAGATATATAATGTATAGTTTGACTATGGCTTATTTTTTTAGATTTTGTTGGATAGATTAGCAGCGAGTAGATTGAATTTGACGCTATATTATCAACAAAATGTTTCGGTTACAAGCAGCCTTTAAATTGACACTGATGCTGTTGTTCTTTCGCTGACGTTTACTGTTAACAGTGCCTGTAGAGTCCCCTTGCGATCAAAGGGCGTCCTTAAAAAGGAGATAATCTTAAAATTATACTACTTCAAATACAACGGTATGCTTAATTTCAACGATTATTGATTTTGCGAAATCAAGACCTAAAGAGGTCTTTACTGAAACTCTTATTAAATATTCAGGGGACCATTTCATCATTTAAACGAACCAATTATCTTTACTCAAGGATACCACAGTAATTTTAATTTCTGAAGAATCGTCAGGGAATTCGGAAAAGATTTCGGAACAATGGGTGTGTGTACAGTTCCGGATTCAGAGTTTCTAGCGGTCAGTTTATTTCACCATGTCAGCCGTCACATCGTTCCCAAGAACAATTACAGTAGATCCGGAATTTATTCTGGCTCGTCAAATAGAGCAAGCCTATTCCTCGCCCCGTTCATGGTACATGTGTTTGCTTGTTCTACTGAGACCAACTGTGAAATAGAAGAAGTGCCCTTGGCGTTCTCAGAATGGACTATCATAAAGCAAAGGAGTACCAAAGCGGGCTTGTGTCTCCAATAACCAGAGGCCGCCTGCGTTGTTAAATCGATGAAAAATTTCACTGTAGAAGAATTGTCACACCTCGGATGCGCTTGAGTGAGGTTTTATAACTGAATGTTCATTACTTTAGTCTCATGTAGCCTTAAATGACGTCCTACCCGCCCCCCTTTTCTAATGGTCAGTTTTAGGTTAGGTATCAACGATATAACGATACGCCCGATTATTCTGAAAGGAACGTAGGAGCTGTGATACACTGCCTTCGATTCGGTTATAAAATAAATCCTTCTAAGCAGCTCTCAGTCTACATGCATAGGCAACTGTTAACATACCGTCTAGGTAACAGCCATTTCCAATGAAATTCTCATACGTATAATACATTATATTCATTGATTAATCAACACAAAAAAAACAAGCAACGACGGATATTCAAAAATGGGTTTTGATACGACATAGGATAAAATTGGTTATACAATGTTGTAACACGGCGCTGACTGCTTTATGTACTGAAAATTTCAAGTCGCTATATGTAATATTTACCGAGTTATGGGACAGACAGCTTTTCGGACAGCTTAACGACGGCATTTCAGAATTGGGTTTTCATAAGACATATGATAAGAAAAAGTTTATATCATTTGGTAGATGGTGTTGACTGCTTTGTAGACAGCAAATTTCAAGTCGCTCTCTGTGAAATTTACCAACGTATCGTACAGATAACTATTCGGACTACTTTACGGCGTTCTATTCAAAAATGGGGTTTGATACGACATATAGGATAAAAATGGTTATATCATTTAGTAGATGTTGTTGACTGCTTTGTACACAGCAAATTTCAAGTCGCTATCTGTGATATTTACCGAGTTATCGTGCAGACAGCTATTCGGACTGATTTATGACGGCTATTCAAAAATGGGGTTTTATACGACATAGATCAAAAATGGTTAGGTCATCTTGTACACAGCGCTGACTGCTTTATGCTTTCAAATTTCAAGTCGATATTTGACATTTTTATCATATTATCGTGCAGACAGCTTTTCGGGCTGCTTTACGACGGCTATTCAAAAATGGGTTTTCGATATAGGATAAAATTCGTTATACAATTTTGTACACGGCGTTGACTACTTTGTGTACTGCAAATTTCAAGTCGCTATATGTAATATTTATGTTATGGTGCACACAGCTATTCGGACGGCTTTACATCGGCTATTCAAAAATACGTTTTCATACCACATGGCGTGAAGATGGGGATATACCACTTTAAAGACATCATTGACTATTTTTAGTATGCAAAATCTCAGCTCCCAGCTACCAACAGTTTTCCTTAAAACCTATTTTTTCTGGGAAATGATATATGTTCCTCCCTCAAAGAGATAACAGCCAACAGTGAATAGCAGACGAACTTATTATGCCTCTGAGAAAAATGTTTTTTTGTTATGTAAGCTATCCTTCAACTTCTGTTGTGTTAATTAGTGTTAAAAAGTTTATAAACGTAAATCAAATATCTTACTTGACATGAATCGAAACGAGGCTTGTAGAAATAATTAGCTCAATGTTCTAGTGGAAAACGGGAACAAACCAATACGCCGTTGTATGTTTCTACAGATTCTTTCTCTGTGCTTTTTTTATCGACGACCTTTAAGGTATACAAAGAGAAAAACCCCTGGGGATATCAGAACGAAAAAACCTTAGAAGAGTTAACGAACGTGATAAGGCAGAAAGATGGGTAAAAAATGATACGAATAAAGAATAGAATAGTTCATTAAGCAGTCGGAAGCAGCGCATCAAATCAGCAAAGGGTCTTGGTTTATGAATTCAAGTTTGGGAAGTTAATTTCTAAGGAGTTAAAATTAAAAAGTTTCAATCGCTGATTCCATTTTGTATTGCCAATAAAAGCCCAATAACCAGAAATTACATTCTAAATATATATGCACTTTTAGACATTTTATGTAGTTAATACTAAATATGTTTCTTTCTTTGACTCCAAGTGAACTTATTCAATTGATACACTGATTCAATGGAAAAGCAGTAATTGAACTAATTCCATTGTTCACGCCTTGGGTGAAGCAAATGGTTTAGCTACCAGTTTGTATAGAATTAGTACAGACATAGCAATTATCGCTGAAGAACGCACCCAAGCAAACACACCCCCTGTAATCTTAACAATTGTTGTATCAGGTGTAGCACTGACGAGCTTGGCAATAATAATGACTCTTCCTACTTAAGTTTTAACCAGCGGGCACTCCAAACCATGACATCTATCTCCCTTTTTAAGTCCAAAATGGAATATTATTGTTAACCCCATATAATTATAAATACCGACAGCTGTTTGTGTTTTACAAAACAATATTTTTCTTTCTATTTATGTACTGGCAGAGCTTTTAGCTTTCCGATTTGCACATTCAATATTCTATTAAAGCAAGTCAAATTATCACCTTACGACTTCTCTATTAGGGTGAAACTAGTACTTTGGACTTTATTCCCGCCACAACGATGTAACTTACCCAATTGTACTGTTTTATTAATTGGCGAAACAATCCAACTCAATTCCGTAAGATGGGCACACATTAGCGAAATTATTCAGCAGAGCTATTATTTTAGTCCTGGTAATATTATAAATAATTGAGTCCTTAAAACTAACAAGTTGTCAAAAAAAGTTATCTAATCGTTAATTGTTACCTCATTTTGTGATGTTTGTTGATGAGAAGCCCTATAGTGGCCATCGTCAGAAACTCATCACCTTGAAATAAATTAAATTAAATTGAATTGAATTAAAATGAATTAACTTGAAAAAACAACAAATGCGCACTCTTTTTGCATCCAGAATAAATTCTGACAACCGTATTCAGACACAACTCCTCAGTAAACATGGATACGCTAAGTATCTTTTGGCATTTGAAGAGTTGTCAGAGAATTTGAAAAAAGAAACATCGGATGTACATTACACGGTCCGGATTTTCTAGCGGTCAGTCTATTTCACCTTGTCAGCCTGATTCACATCTTTCCCAATAACAATTACAGCTTATCCGGACTTTATTCCCATTCATCAAATTGAGTGGGAGGCTATTCGTGTCCAGGTCCAGGTACGTGTGTATGCTCTTTCTGTCGAGACAAACTGTGAAAGAGAAGAAGTGCCCTTGACGTTCTCGGAATGGAATATGTTAAAGAAAAAAGTGCTGAAGTGAGCCTATGTTTCAATAACCCTAGGCCACATTCGTGGTTAAATCGATGGTGAACATCGCTCTGGAGCCATTGTTAGACTTTGGTTTGTTTGATTGGGGTTTTACAGTGTAACTGTTTTCATTATACTTATATAACTGTTAAAAACCTGAAAAACAGGATAATTTAAGGACTCGAAATAAAGACGCCAACGCATGTCGTTTGGGTAAATGGAAAACTTGAGTCTTCAGGCAGCCACCCTTCTTCGACACTTAACAAACCCTTCTATTGCATGGCTTTTGTGTATTTAGAAAGCGTATATTACCAATATTTTTTTTTTATTTTGCGATTACTTCAACAGATTCGAGTTCAGAAAATGTTGCAAGTTGAGAACCTTCTGGGAATCGAAACGACGACCCTAAGGAAACCGCATGACTGAGTGTTCTAGGAGGCCGTTATTTTTACTGCTGACGCTTCGGTGCCTGACGGGTTCGAATCTCGGGCCGATTTCAACATGCAAAAATTTTCTCAACTGGAATCCGCTCCTAGTAAGTAAGATCCGCCGAAGGCAGGGAAATACTATGTGACAATATTTGTCAACTCAGGAAACTGACCTGGATCAATTCTGAACGGTATAGCAAGAAAAGGTTATCCCAAAAAGATGAAAACCATATATTTTTAGGAGATTGATATCCCCTCCAATTGTAGGACTGGCTCCGCAGTCATATAAGTAAATATCGTCTAAAGACCCACCGCAGTTCTTATCCTCGGTGTTGATATTGCATACACCTACGAATGTCTGGTAATGCTACATTTTGTAACCATCAAGTACCTTCTAGCTGTTCAACGCAGTCTGCAACTTACGAGTGAATACAGCAGATTCAAAATCTTTAAATGCGTAATGTGGATATTTAAAAAATGTAACAAATTTTAGTGTTGGAATAATTAAATTTGTTCCATACATTAAACAAGAATTATATTGATCTGTAGCTGTATGACTTACATAGTTCCGGTGTATTTATACAGAGGTAAACTGTCAGGCTATGACGGCACAATTAACAATTGAAGGAACTGCACCCAATATTACACCACACATGGTCCTGGTTTATGACCTAGCTGTCTAGATTCAACGCCACGGAGGTCAAACGCCGACAGTTTTAATCGCCAGACTATACAAAGTACATATAGCTTACGTGAAAACATAATATTTATACGATTGCAACTACGCCAAAGTGACGCTAAATCGATCTAATACAATAACCCTATCATTTGTATATTCAATGAAACCAAGGAAATGACTTGAATTCTAAATCTGATTTGAATGCAAAAATTTGAATAAGGACAAAAGTGACCAGAAAATCATTGTTGTCTTGTATTTACTAGTGTCTAGATGTGGGTGAGTTTTGTAGCTCCGCACAGCCTAACTGGCCTTATTTGGATTGCATCGCTATGAAATCGTTTTACTTCTGTAAGATTTAATCGTTTCTGTCTCAAGGGGTCTCTGTCGGCAACTTAGAGCGAATTCGAGTTAAGAAGCCAGAATCAATTTATAGATTTATGGAGGACATTATTAAACTGTTAAAGGTGTCGAAAACGGCGAGAGCCTTAGAAGCATTGGACTTCGATATCATTCCTTGTTTTCACGAAGTATTTCAATCAAATGAATCAAAACAGAGACGCCAATTGAGACGGTCTGAATGTCCAACGCGAAATAACACTAGAACTGCATATTACAATTTATCAAAATAATATCTCAATATTGAGAAAGAAAAAAAATCCGGCCTATAGTCTGCTTTTCTAAGTCCATATATTTGATATTTAGGCATGATTATACATGAAATAATGTTTGTGTCATTAAGAAAATGAACACAAACGGTATTTTTTCTTATTTTGGGATAACACTCTTTTAGTTAGAACAGATTCTAGTTCAGAAAATTTGAAGGCTGATTGATACCCATTCGGTAACCTAACCCGCGACCTTACGGTACAAGGCCGGTTGCCTGAGTGAACGTAGTGGCCGGTATTCACCACTAGATTTGGTGCCTAGCTCAGGAGGTTGTGGGATCGATTCCCTCAGAGGTAAGCCTGCAAAATTATCTGAACTAGAATCTGTTTTAAATAAGAAAGTGTTATCCCAAAATAGCGAAAATAACGTTGTTGTTATTATTATGTATGCCGCTATTAAAGTGGCTTATCGCTGTGCAAGTATATGTAAACAAAATACTAAACACTCGCGGTCGAATAACCGAAGACATCTGATTTATTTCTTTGACTTCAACGTCAGAAACGAGTTAGGTCAGTCTACCCGATTTGCCCTGTATGGTTAAGGTCCAATGCTTGTCTTGAACTATGAAGACACTCTCTGAACGAATGATATATATGGAAGTTAGAATTGCAGATTGTTTCCTTCATTGCAGTTTTAACGCCCTACCCAAGGGTATTTAGCGTAAATGAACGTCAGATTGTTCATTTCACATTGGTCTTTGCTTAAAAACGTTGGAAAACAGCTGGTAACCGCGTAAAGTTGTTTTTTAATCAGACGGACTCGTGAACAATACATCGTAGTAGGATGAGTAGTCAGACCGGCTTAAACATGGACCACAGCCGCGGGCAGTTAACATTATGTTATTTTACACTTAATCCTCTCGCTGCTGATGTACGCTGATCGGCACCATAAACAAACTTCCATTATGTACCTCGATCGGCGACTGACGTAAAAATTAATAAAACGAGTTTTCGTATTTAAATAGAATGGGACTCCACAAGCTTTCCACATTTTAACCTCAAACTTTCTCACAAAAATAAGCCCAGCAAAGAATCCATTTTTGCATATTATACAGTTCAGAAGCGAAACTGTAAAAGAATGTGAGAACAAATTTCGATGCCATTGCTTAAGTTAACCTTTTACAGCCAAACATTTGTATCAATAGTGATTGATTACTTGTTTCATCAAATCGATAAGTGCCGCCAAATTTGACCACAATTATCTATTCTGTGGCTACTGTACATGGCATTAGGTAACACACTAAACCTTTAGCTGGAATGACCAGAAATCCATTAACAAACCTTAGTATTTTTCAATATATTAGAATTATTTTGTCTTAGCGTACTATTTCGTAAAAATTCTTCAAAGTTGCTGATTTGAACGCATTTTATATGAAAGCATTATATCATAATCAAAAATGTGCAAGGGAGATAATTAAGTGTATGAAACCCATATGCATTCAAAACATGGTGGGCATCCGTTGCCAATGTATTTAACCATATTACATGACTTTTTGGGGGAGTTTTGTCTATTGTCCTGACTCTTTGAAACCATTCCAAGTGTGATATTAATTCGAGCAGGGTGTGTTGTGTCTGTGTCTGTCCCTTAGGGAGTTTTCTTGCCCCCTCTTTCAACTAATTTTCTATGTATTCTCACGTATATCGCAGCAGAATACATCCACGTTATAACAAATGTTAGGTAACTTAGGTTCATGCTTCGAAGGTTTACACCGATCTGGTATTGGACTCAAAATACCAAGTAATTTCTGAGTAGAACGGTAATTATTAAAAAGGGTATAATATATTGGAAACATTGTTGTTTTTTCTGCAAAGCTCGTGTAACATGTTCTCGTCTATAACGCTTAACTCTTTATGTTGGTAAAAAGTTTTCCAGTATGCAATATCTTTTGTGGGTTTTGCCAATTAACTATGAGTTGTTTTGTAATTTCTCCCTTGACAGGTATCATAACCTGACGTGTAGAGATAATCAGTCCGATGTTCCAGGGGGAACCGGAAACAAATCAAAGACTTTATTCGATCTTACAGATTCTTCCCTTCTTTCGTCCACGACATTTTCGGCTCAAAGAGACAAATAGCTCTTGGGCAAATCAGAGCGAAAATAGCAAAGCGAGCGAATGCACCTGACTGGGCACAAAGAGGCAACACAAATTATTACCCAAGTGTAATGAAATGAATAGCTTATGAATCAGTCAGAATTAGCGCATCAAAGTCAGCAAAGGTCTTTCATGAATTCAAATCTAGGAAGATCAACTCTATAACAAATTGTAATTTAAACAAAAAATTTAAATGTGATACACAACTTGCGAAAATTGAGTTAGTTTAAATGGCTTAAGTAGACCACTAAAAACCAAGAACCGTATTGAAGCTGGATGTACATAGAAGTGTGTGTTTGATTGCGGTACTTAAGGTTATTTCACTCTTATGGCGGTGTGTCTGTCTGATTTGAAAGGTGTATCCAACAATAATTGACACTAGCACAACCGCGATGTGAAGCGTTTCCATAGCGTCGGAAAGTTCATTTTAATCCATTGCTAAGTCAAAACACCATCTCAACTCCCCAAACAAACTGCCCTAACGGCTAACCCGCAGACCTCCGTCGAGGTAGCGCTTCAAAACTGACAATTGACTCTGCAATACCGATGTAGTACTGGCGTTACCGTTGTGATACCTTTGTCCGATGTTATATCGAGGTACCGTGGTTGTTCTACCGATGTGAGGTCTTCAACTTCTTGTTCTCCCCCTGATGGCTTGGATCTGGTGAAGTGCCAACTGAATAACCTGGTTCTGCTGTTGACGGACGACTATTTGATAATCGTGTAGCCACAGGTCCGTCATCCTGGGTTACAAATTGAGGAATTACGGGCTGGTAGTCTGTGCCCCTATTTATATGCGAAATGCATAACGGTAGCAGTACTGTAGTATGTTGTCAGTAGTTACACCGATAGTACATCGGCAGGGCTACGGTAACAAATCGGTACCAGTACATTCCACATTGAGGACACCGGAGAGCCGCCCATCCATCACGGGGAGCTACCGATATTAACAAAGCCATACCAGAATACTGCCGTTGTAGTCCCGTTGCTCTCACTGGCAGCGCAACGTCGCCTGCCGTTGCTAATTTTGTCCTTGCGCTGCCATACAAGTACCGATCCCGGAAAATCGACAATTTTGGTCTGGTATAGCTCCGGCGAGCCAAATCGACTAAGTGTGAAAGGTCCTTTAGCCCGAGCCATAATCATATGAACAACAGTTTTAAACACCGATGACATTTTAAAACGTACTAGTAGTATAAGAAATGTTATTATTATTATTACTACTGTTATTTTTATTATCATTAGATACATGTTCCTGACTTGAGCTTAGTTTACCTTTCTCAATTTTCGCAGTGAAAGAATGGCCTCGCATCACTGGAGCGGGATAACGGCCAGAGGATATAAGTCACGGGTTGAATCCTTGCAACCACCATCTTCCCATAGACTCCGTCACAAAGGGTTTCATGTAGAAAGTGTATAGGTGTAAATTGAAGTGGACTAACTAACTAGCATCTTGAGGGAATAGATAAGAAAACATTTTCCGCCCGATACGTACCCTACGAGAGTGCAGGTTATTCATTTATTGTTCATAATGGAGTCCTGCAATTGCGAATTTGATGGTTGCTGGATGTTGGATACAAATGCGTCTGAAGATTCAGATTCCCAACAGAAATTGCCTCCCACTTCTGATACGTATGATTATATCCTGTAAATAAGATTAATCCAGTAAATTTGCATCAAGTACCAGCCAAGCCCCTGCTCGTCACTTTTCGACATTTTGGAACCTATTTGTCAGGATAAAAAGTTTGTAAGTTGGTCTGATTGGTTTTTAACGTCGTACTCAAGGGTATTTCACTGATATGACGACGGATTGTCCACTTCACACTGTTTTATTACGGTGGAAAACCGGGAGGGAACCTCGTAAAAACCACCCCCAACATGTGACTGGCTCATATACCTGATGGTCGACATGCGGACTCTTTCCCGTGGACGGTAAATCGAAGAAGGTTCAGTTTAGGAAGCGCACTCGCTACCACTGAGCCACAGCCCCAGGATAAAAAGAGGGTTGTGTCCATTATTGCCGACGGAGGTCCTGATTTGAGTACCAAGTCTCTTGTCAATTTAATAAATTATGGAAGTGTATGGCGTGATATGGATTTGGATGGGTTGGCTGTCACCACATATGCACCTGGTCATAGAAAATATAATCCTATTGAGAGATCCCCCGGCCCTCTGTCAAATTGGCTAGCTAGGACAACTCTACCTAGAACTTTGCCTGGGGAGACGAGACCACCTTGTGATCAAGCAGGACTTTTCCCAGCCGAAGCGGACGCAAAAGAAGCTGCTGTCTTCGACAATGCAATGTATATGTGTGCCAGTTGTTGGAATGGGAGAACATACGATACACTGGCAATTTCCGTAAAATGCTTTCCGTGTTTTCCGGAGAAACTTCGCAATGACGACCACCAGATTCTCAAACAGTTTGTAAATATGTCTAGAAGGGCTATTAGCTAAGACTCCGCATTATTAAATATCAGAGATGAGCTTTAGTTTTTAAATGAACATTGTATTCGTAGAACATATATGTTAGAGTTTATATAAATGTAAATCACGTGAGTATTGTTTGAACAGGCCTGTTAAGGCTACTTAATTTTTTAAACTGCTTGAGGCACTTGGCGGCATGATAACCTGTCCAGCACAGGATCCTGCACGAACCAAGCGTGAATATCTCACTCTCCAGGACCCCCTGGGAACCCCAGGACATGTGCGGTGGGGATTGTCTGGGGAGCTGGTTTATGAATAAAATGTATGTGCACGTGGATGTCAGTATGTATTTCAGGGTAAAACTGACGAGAATGGACATTACACTGTATGTCATTGATGTCTGAAATATCGATATAAGGTATCGATGTGTTTTTGGATATATTAGAAACGACTAAAACTAAATGTTTGTATTATTTGCAATATATTTAGTGTACATCAGATATTATTATGTATTTATATACTCGGGACTATGATTATACTTTAAAGAAACGATAATAATTTATACAATCGTGGGAATCCTAAAAGCATTTTTATTATTACGCTACCTCCCTTAAATTGTAGTGATCTATATATTTTTGTTTTATTTTTGTTTCATTTGACCTTCGACGTAAGTCGATTACATTTTCCTACTAATTAATGCTTTGTTACTATACTCTGTTTTATTAGATTATGTAAATATATGTAATATGGGAACGATGTTTATATAGGCAAAGCTTGTTCATCAACCCAATTTCTCTCTTGAAATAAAATTACTGTTTAAAACAAAAAAAGAAACAAACCGAACCGAACAGGACACACATAAGTGTTAAAAACATGTCAATATTTTGAACAGTTTAAATTTAGATCTAAAAATTGTAAAGATTCTGTTTAAAACTATGTTTAGAGCTATCCAAAATAACTAGCGCCTAATCTGTTTAAGTAACCCCGACGACAACTTCGCAAGCAATGTTGTCCCTATGCATGGACCATCCAAAACAAAACAAATTGAACTGAAAAATAAATGATAAAATATGTCAATATATTAAAATGTTTAGTTTTGGATCAAAAAGTTGTAAGTATTATGTTTTAAACTATGTGAAATCATTAACAAGAAATTAATTTTTATTTTTGCGCATTGGCCTATTACCAGCAGTGCGTGTTCTGTGATGATTCAACCAAGGGTGAATATGCTTGGTGTCGACCTGCCATCAAGAGGTTGACAAAAACACCTCTTTATATTTATTACATTAATTGGCTGTTCAAATTGAAATATTTGAACAGAATCTATTGTAGCCTTGGAAGGGCGAACCTCCGGACCAGATGGCTTTTTTGTCTGTGACTGTTTTTTTAATTGAGGTTGTTTCTTTGTATTGGTTTGCGTTGAAGTAGTCGATTTTAATTGTATTTGATTTGTTTCTTGGTCAACAGCAGAAGGGTGTTTATCACCAGTTGGCCACGTAAGAGGGGTCTGTGTCGCAACAGACACAGAAACTTTCTTCGTGGCGTTGGCGTAGGACTGGGATGATCCTGGCACATCTAAGAAAGAGGCAAGGCGCCGTGCTTCGATATAACTAACGTTTTGTTCCGTCTTAATCACTTGCATTCGCTTTTCTTTTATGAAATAACAACAGCCTTTGGAGGAGGCCGTGTGGGCCTCACCACAATTGCAGAATTTACTATCATTGTTGCACTCATGGCCATCTTCACCACTGCGAAAACATACCAAACCACCTATACACTGGTTCTTTCCGTGTTCGAAACTAAAAAGGATGGTGTCATAATAAAATTTACAACCTATTTAATTTGATTCAACTACAATGCCGGACCACATCTACATTGGTCCTTACAGGATGAGGGTAGATACCTTCATCCCCAACCCAACAAGGTGCTTCCAGTGTCA